>OMKZ01000412.1:5258-21868 GCA_900302535.1 Neoniphon sammara
AGTCAAAGAGGCAGCAGCAACACAGCCATGTGTGCAAAGCCAGTTGTGATCAGATATTCAGTCTCCAGTTTTTAGCAATTTAACTGACACGCTCATCCACAATGACCTACCATGAGTCAGCAGTTTCTCAAAGGACACATGGCTGATCAAGACCATTGCAGTGATTATATCTGTGACTTCATTTAAACCGTCTAAGCACTCCTGCCACTAATCAAGGTTAGTGTATATAGAATAGAGTAGAATAGAATAGCCTTTATTGTCATTACACCGTGTTGGTGCAACGAAATTATGTGTGCTCCCACTGAGCCACCATGCACCACAGAGATTACAATTTACAATTTACACATTTACACATTTACACAATAGCAATTTACACTTTACACAATAATACACAATATCTATTCTACAATGATCAATATAAGACTTACACAATAAATTATTATTATTAAATTATTATGCAGCACAGGTTATTTTGAATGTGACTGTAATAATTGTACAATAATTATATAATACTTGTAAATGTAGTGCAATGTCCTTGCGATGCTATGACCTATATCCATGCTTTTGTTCACTGGATGCACTTGGGATAATACGTTTTGCTTTATTTATTTAAAGTCTGCCCTAATAAATATGCTAATTTAACTTTTTTTTTTTTGTATTTGCGATCAGGTACAGTATGAATATACATATTCAACAGTAGTCATGCACATATTATAATTGAATTTCTCTCTTTAAAGAATTAACACCATAAAGCCGGTGAGCTTATTGGTTTTATGAAAGATTATATTAAATGAAAAGTTGAGAGCAAACAACTGTACGTTCTGAGCCATCTGTCCAAAGCTATCCTTCAGCGTGCTTTATTATATTTGTAGGACATGGAATGCTAAACATGAAACACTGTGACCTTGTGACGTAAGAAAGTGGCCATCTGTAAACAAACTGGGACTTTAGCTGCTCCCACCAGGAACTCTCAGGGACCTTGTCCGATAGGAGATAAGTCATCATAAGAATAGGATGGCTGGATCTTCAAGCGGGAAAGCCTCAGGGAATTGAGATGTTCTCCATGGTTGTGTAGTTCTCATGGCCTTCAAGCCAGAGGTTTTGGAGAGTTGGTGACTCTCTGCAACAAATTATTAAAATCTTTGGACCTCCGCACAAACAAGATCCCTTTGCCACAGTGGACTGGGTTGACAGTAGCACACAGTGAAAGGTTAATTGCTGTGGGGTTGTTTCCTCCATTGCTCTGTTACTGTAGGGTTTTTTGAATGGCTGAGCAATATGGACAAAAACAAATATCATGATATCTCTGACTGAATACCTTGATATCAATATTGTGATGACTTTGTAGGGATGACTGTTGGTGCTAGTATGAAATATCTACATGCAAAAGATTTTTGTTAAGCAGTCATTAATGATGTGGATATGATGACCAAGGCAAATAACAGAACATCAGAACAATACTCTCAGAAAAGTGCATCCCTGTGCTGTAATGGAGCTTTTAAAATCAGGAAAACTTAAGTCATATGATGATATTATGATATCTAAAGTCCCATTCAATATCTAGTTATATTCAACATCAATATTATATTTATATAACACCCAGCCTTAGTGCTAGTGCTAGTTGCATGCTTATGTTGAGGAAATTATCTTAAAAGCTCAGATGATGACAGAATTTTGTTATTTATAGCCTTGAACACTGACCGAACAGGCACTTAAAATATCTGCCTTGTGGTGACTATGCATGGGGATGAGATGAGATGGATTGTTAAGAAGACTTATGACTCATACATACATACATGCATATTGTATTTACATACAGCCACACACACAGTACATGCATACACAGACAGGTATATTTGTCAGAAAAATCGTTCTCAAAACAATGTCAGATGGTCATGTTTTTTCAATTGCAATAAGGCGACATGGTGTTGCCTCAAATTCAAAGACGAGACAAAAGCAGGTCTGTGCTTGTGCCAGAGTTTCAAAGTATGTGACGGGCATCATATTGATTTCACTGTTCCAGACACCGCTTATTTGTTATGCTTTGGTGAACACTTCAGTACCATTGCTGAAGACACCTTGTTGCTGTTGAGGACATGAGAACAAATTTGAGACCGTCTCATGATGCCATCAACAGCTCAGCTTGATGGCACCACTTCGCATTGAGAATAATCATCTTGTCTCCTGACCTTAACATGGCTGCAAAGAAATAGGAAGGTCGCATCAAACTCTCTGCTGAGAGCTGTTTTCAAAGGTTAATACAAACAGACAGACACAGACATACAGACACAGACATACACGTGCATGCACACAGATTTCATGAAGTTATGATTTTCACACAGTTCTAATATTACAGAAGTTTTCAGAATTTCACTCGTTGTTTGGTACCTTTATGAATAATCCTGCAACATCTAAGCCTTGACCACCAAGTTTTCAAACTTGTCTGAGCCAGACAAATATCAGGAATGTCAGCTCACAAATGTAACCAAGATCTTTGAAATTTGTAGTTTCAGTTTGTCTGAAAAGTCTTGTTACATAAAAATGTCGAAGGATGATGTCAAATGAGAAGGAGATCAAGGATAAGACATTCTTTCTGCTCACAATTCAGAAAATGATTACAGAGGTGTTGAGAAGGAGAAGTATCTTTTTACAAGACTACCAGTTGATAGTCTGTTCATTCACACACTTACCCTGAGAGCTCAGGTATGCAGCTGGGGAATGTTGTGATCAGGTGTCGTGCCAATTTTTGCCTCCGTCAACTAAATCCACTCCCCCATGTTTCCACTCCTTGTTGACTTTCTTATCTGTTGTGTCTGGAGTCAAATGCTTTGAGGGATATAGATTTGAGGTCGGAATAGATCACCTGTGAATGTGTTATCTTTCCTTAGACTAAAAATATATGCGGGGAGTGAACCTATGATTATGGCACAAGTGATAATAACAGCAAATCCAATGTAATGATAAATATGTTTTACTTGTATTAGATATCAGGTTAAACCCATGGTCTCACCTTATCCAGGCTGTATAAAATTATCTCGGATTATTTAAAATGTTCAGAGTAAGTAAAAGTAGCTTTGTTGAGTTGAGTTTAGGTTTTACAGACCTGAGAACATCTGAGCTTCCATATACCACCTGTCTACTGACATGATGGTTGGAAAATTACCTTGAGCCGTATAATCACCTTAAAATAATTCAAGCCCATTAGTTCCTTTGACTCGAGGCAGTGTTTTTTTTTTTCCCCTCCACGCCAAAGGTCAGATACAATTAGAAACTTCAGAGGTTGTCTAAAAAAAAATGCTAGATCACACATCTAGCATAGAAACCAAATATTTCTTTGCAAATGTTGTCTCCATTACACTTTACATGAAGTATCAGAATGCCATTTGTTTTATATTTTATTGCATCTTGTCTTGTCTTATCTTATCTCACCTTATCTTACTTATCTTCATCAGTGTGGAAATCACAAGCCAACAGAGTAAGAATTCTTCCTACACAGGTCTGTACTAGCATGATGACAATTTTTCATTTTAAAATGTTCACCGTGTTAAATGATTTGCATTTTATTTATATTCTATTGGCTGCAAAGCTCATTTTGTTTTGTATGGTGCAACCATTATCTTTGTTCTTTATGCTGCAGTCCAATCTCCTCATTTTCCTTAGAGCATTATTGCTCTCTGGTGGTCACATTGAAAACTTCTGGATTAATAGAACAACCTTGTGCAGCATTATGTCTACGGTTTTGGTGTTGTGTAAACACACTAAAACTAATTGATTAATTAATTGATTAAACTTATTTTCTCCATCAATGGGTGTTGCTGATCAAGATGCATGACACTATGACAGTTGCCTGTAGCTAAGATTGCTTGCTTGCTATACAAATAAGCATGCATATACCCAAAGCAAATGCATATACCCAAAATCAGAAAATTAGTTGAAAATGCATGTTGAACTTTTTCTCAGAACATCTATACAGGCTGGATCTTAAATGACTGAAAACAAACTCCCCATATTTATATTACTTTGAATACAGTTGCATTGACTAGCCACCAGAGGTCCTTGAGTCACACCAAAGAAGCAGAGGAAATCAAGAGGACACTGAAGACCATTTTAAAATATCTATAGATGCACTTCAGTAACTACTGTATTACTTATGATTACATTATTGACATTTACAATTTGTATTTTCAGTGTAAAAATATGCAAGTATAATATATTTTTTTGCAAGAGATTAAACCTATTTTTAAACAGTTATAACTGTGAAGCAAACATACTAAATTCCACTGGTATTGACAAAATTTAGTTATAAATATCAGTATCAAAATTTAAACATCATATATATCAGCTTCAGTTACTGTTTATGTGACCATTAAGATCAAGACCAAACCATCACCTCAACAGCTTCTTCTGTTGTCAGCCTAACTTGACCTCTGAACTTCAATAAATGGACTTTTTTTCAGTTCTCCACTCATATTATGTTTTATTTATGATAGTTATATTTCAGATGTATTCAGTATCTTGGTATAATGGTATACTGAATCAATGCAGCAGGGCACTACGCTTCCCCCTGTAGCTTCAACCAATGAATGCCTTGTTTCTCATACACCCATAAGTACATAAATTGAATGTTGAACATTTAACTGTAAGCAGAGTGAAATGTATAGTTCACTGTTTCTTTCTACTATGTGTGATTAATTGTGTGTCTGATGAACTGAACATCAATTATCAGGTATCAATTTAGGCCAACATTTGAGTATAAATTTTGATATAACATGCAGTAAAATCAAGAGAAGACAACTAAATCCTTCACCAACTTTACTGCATATAAGATCATATCTATTTTACCATTCATTTGGTATCTTGATTTAACAACTAAAGGCATGATCAACTCAAAGTCAGAAAAGTTCCTTAATTGAACCTCATGTCATACCATTGCAATAATTAGGGTATCACTGTTGTCAAGCTCCTTACACAGAATCATTCCCTTATGAAAAATAGATGAATGATGGAAATTACCTTAACAGAATATTGGAGTCAGATTAATCATAATTCGTATCGCGTTTCAAAGAAACGTCAAGAAGAGCAACATGTTGCACTGTCTGGTTATCACTGTCCAACAGATTTGTTGTTGGCTCAATATTTTCTCTGATAATATTATGGATATAGTATGTCATGGGTGGCAGGGTGTGGTTGTGAAATGGATAACATTTATGCTATTTTCAGAAACAGGAAGAGTAAAAAGTGAGAACCTCACAATGAGCCCAGTGGCATCTTTAGCCAAACACAGTGCACAGATAAGCCAATATTAAATTCCACCATTCAAATGATAAGAAAACACACTTATGTAATATACATTCCAAAATAGTAGCGCTCTATTAAGCATAATTTAGACATATTTCATGACTGTGTAGTAATCTATCATTACAGCTGTGAGCTTTATAATCCTGAGGTGTCTGCTATGACTGATAACGTGCCGAAATGTTTTCCTCCCTCATTTCTCTCCCTTAAAAAATCTTTCAAGGGGTCAAAAATCTGTCAGGTCAATGGGGTCAAGGCTCCAGCTTTGTGTTTTAATGTTGCCAGTTTGCTGTAGGGTATATTTTAAACCTAAAATAAGTTAAAAAAAAAAAACAAAAAAAAAAAACATGGTTGAAGGAGCTAAAGAAATCATTAATTATACTGGGTCTCATTAGTGGTTCAATTAAACTAAGTATTATGACAGGCTGCATGAAAAATAGCTTCTTATCACTTCATAACTCTAGTGGAAAGGTTCCTATACAAATGATACACAGGGCACACAAAATTCCAGACACCTAATCAGTATGAATTTTTAATTTTCTTCAGGTCTTAATTTAGATATCCGATGCCATTGTTGCCTGATTGAAGACCCAAACATTTTCTTCGCTGTTTCAATAATCCAACAGTCATTCCTGAGCTAATAAACAAGCCGTTGAAGCACAGCCCAACTGTAAATACCAGAATGTCTATTTGCAGTAAATCAGTGTTATTTACTACTTCGTTCACGCACCTTTGTTTCTGTAGCGGCAGCAGTGACGTGCTCAGGGAGTCAGATAAAGGGTATTTCTCACCAACGCTTTCCTGTTATTTTCCAGGGTCCTTTGTTTGGTTGCGAGGCCTCGGCCTGTCGGTTCTCAGGGGAATGAGAGGAACATTCAAGCCTCAGCACTTACCAACACCCCTCTCCTCATACGCAGAGAGCTGTCCTATTTTCCCACCTGTCTGTCACCTTGTCTCTGGATTTACGAGATACATCATTACAGTGAAATAGTTTATATTGGGTCCAAATTTGCACAACTTTGATAATGCACAACATTATCCGATCACACAAAGAAATCAAGACAGTAGAGAATTTCTCTATACAGTATAGTACCATAATGCTCACATTTCTGTTTAGACTTGGGCTGCCACTCTCTTGATCTTGCATTATATGCAAATGATGTAAGTAAAAAGATCTTTGCTTCCATTAAAATGATCTCACATGCTTCCAATAGAATGAGCTCACATTTCCTGCATTCATGTAATGTATGAAACTGCTGCCAAAAGCAGATGTTCTCCTCATGAAAAGGACTGTAGTATTTATAGGTATACCGCTTTGAACTGACAAGACAGCTGCCGCTTTATTGAATACTTCAAAAAAATTAGTGCATCATTTTCACATATTTATCTGATTTTCAAAGTACATGAATGTCTCTATCTTGTTAAAAGGCATATCTGTGACAGGTCGTTTGTTGGTTGGTGTGCAAAGTCTCTCTTCTTTATGTTCAGGTTTTGGAGCTGTGCTTCAGGAAAGAAAAGAGATAAAAGTGCATAGAAATTTGTGCTTTTATGGTATACCTCCTGACAAGAGGACGGATCTTCCACTTGCGTGTCACTTAAAAAAAAAATCCAGGCTTTTGGTATGTCACTTGAAAAAATCCTGCCTTTTCAATTCCTGTCCTGGGCAGACACAACAACAACAGGAACTAGGGCCATTTTCACAGGTGTCAGGAAGCACAGGAAATAAACAAGCTGAAGACTGGAAAACATTTGTGTACCAGTAAGAGTCAGAGGTGAGGCTAATAAGAGCTATTTTTAGCCATGACTGAGGTATTTTGTGGCTATGACCAAGAATTTTGATATAATTGGACTTTCCTGTGTTGGGTGTTTTGTACTCTACCATTGCTCACTGTGGTATTGTACTTTCTTTCTTTTTCTGTGGTGGTTGTAAAAGAGAGGAAAGAACAACTCCTGGACAAGGATCACTCATTCCTGACATGTTCAGCCAGAAATGACTTTACATACTGTTATTTTCTGCATTTGTTACAGAATGAAATGAAATTATAAGTAAGCATGTTTCATTTTGTCTGTGTGGCCCCTTATTATTTAGAATTTTAGACTTCTTTTCCCATGAAGTCAGCAGTTCCCCAGTTGTCTTTTGGTGCACTTTTAGTAACTGGAATCAGGTGCTCTTTGTTGTCTGCCATTGTGTCTTGGATGCAGGTGCTGTTCTGCCGACTATAGATGTCACTTTTAGTTGAAAATCTGCCTGGTGTGCATGGTATTGCTCATGGTAGATAGTTGTGACGGACTCCGATTCTTGGACCACTGTATATGAAGGTGATTTTGAGCAAAACATTCCTAGAATGAACCATAAACCCAGATAAAAACCGGAGATAATATGATGAGTACCAATACTAAGATCTACTGTTGATGCAGATTCTTGTTAAATGTACATCTATAAATACTATGTTTATGGTAGTACAATATAACTTGTTGCTGAACAAATTTCTGTTCAGTAAAGTATTTTTGCATAGCGTGTTCTATGGTTTAATGACAGTTTTCCAGAGGTAACAAATCAGATGTACAACTTCTCTTGAAGGCTTCTAAAAACTCAGAGCATGAGTTAAAATGTCAGAGAATGGTCTTCCTTCAGTGCCCACTGTTGTTAAAAGTGAGGTCAGAACCCAGGATGTACGTCCATCCTCTCCCACAGTCAACTAATCATCCACAGTGCATCATGGGACACCAGAGATTGGCTCAGAAAATGAAGAAATCCAGTATGCTCAGTGAGGAAAAGGAGTCACATCTTGTTCGTAATTTCTCAGCAGAGAGGCTGAGAGATGAGATAAGCTCATGCTATCATATGAATGGTAATCTATTTGAAGGATATGATGAGGAGACTTCCTGCTGCAAGACCTTTGGTGTGGTACTACAGGATTTTCAACTGGCCTTGTGACTGTAGGGCCTATCCCTATCTACATTCACTGAAGAACTGTACCTTTCCAAATCTCCTTCAACCAGTGATAATGTCTTTCTTGTAACTCCCCTCCCCTAACACTTATAAACTCAACTAAACTTGTCAAACAGCAGTTCCTTTAATTGTCATACTATCAATGATAAAATTATTTTTCCCAGAATTTTTTCTACATAGATACGGAGAATATTTGCCAAGTGTGCAAAGAAAAGATAATGTCCGACAACTTATAAGTTATTTCTTATGGTAATGCTCATTAAACATGAAAAGATTTAAACAACGGAAAACATTGGGAAACTTTATATCCACTTTATATCCATGTCAAAATGGCCCTTTTCATGTCATATCATGGACAAAATCATTGATTTATGTAAAATGTGCACTTATCCCTAATGTCCTCAACAAAATGGACAATAAACTTTCCAAAACACAGAAAGACACAGAGCATGAAAGTAATGTTATCAAACAACGTAACATTATAGTGAAGAGGGTAGTGAAGGTCAGGAAGATGCATAGTTTCTCCTTATGGAGAACAGAGGGTTTCTCCACTTCAAACTGAGAGGAATTCCTTGTCATGTACAGAAGTCAGGACCTGAAAACCAGGACCATAACAGCAAGAATTTTACAGCCCTCACAAACACAAGGGTCTGTTTCCACCTCCTGCAGTGAAATGTCTCAATTTTCATTTTCACCTTTGAAGCAAGGTTTCTCCTCCCTCATGTTCAGTTCTAATATTCTCTCACCCAATTACAAGAGTTGCCAGGTCCCAGATCCACTTGATTTTCAGAGACGCCAGGTCTCTCCCCAACTTGCATCCAGAAATGTAAGGTTCTTTGAACATGTGTCTAGAAATATCTGGTCATGCCCACATGGCATTTCTAAAGTTTCCAGGTCCCTCCACTTATGATCCACAGATTCCAGGTCAGAGATCACAGAATTTCTAAAGATCACAGACCTTTTGTAAGACCTAGTTTACATAAAATCACACCCCAAATGCTTTCTTTCAGATATTTTGGTAAAGAAAAGAGGTTTACAATGGATTAGGGATGGGATTTCTGTCAGACAGCCTGAATTGCTTCCTGACAGAAAGCATCAAAGGTCGATTTTACATGAGCTGAGGCCTATCTAAAGTCAGTCATTGTGCTATTCAAAAAGAACAGCTTCCACTTTGTAATTCCACTTCACCCCATTCCCCCTGTGCCATTGCAACTTACTTCCCTGCATTCTAGACGAGACAACAATTTTTCACGCCCAGTGTTTCCCCCCACTTATCCCTTCAGATAAGTGGGGAGATCACAATAACTCACAGTGAAACTTTTTGTCTGCAGCAAATGTAGTGTGACTCACTGAAGATTCAAGATTCAAATGTGATGTAAAAAGCGCTTGGGTACATGAGGGCTTTCAAGGGGATGGGATTATATTAAGGTTTGTTATGTGCAAAGTACTTTGTCTTCTCGCTTGCTTGTGTCTAATTTCTTCTTGCGCTCTGATTGCCAAGCCACTCCACCTTTTTCCTCATTGTGAAAAATAAAATCACAACTACCTAGTTGTAATTAATGGCAAGTGCCTGCAGATAATAAAACCAGTCGGCTGTTTTGTTCGTGCTGTTTAGATGATGTGATTATACTGAAACAAGCATTGTGAAGTCAACAGGCAGACAAATAATGCAATGAAGGTAAAACCACAACAATCAAAGTTGTTCTTTCATTTATAACTTTGGTTTAATTGTGAGAGCATCCTTTACATTGGCTGGTGTAATATACAAGATTTCTTTTCCTTGTCAGCGGCATTTCAGATATATAAATAAAAAATTATTCTGGAGAACTTAAGATGGTTTAGTGCAATGAAATGGTTTGATGTGCGAAAAATATTGTTTCATCCTGTTTGCAGACCATACAACACTGCTGGGTGTTCTCTTGTGAAATGTGTTTTAACTGGTGGTATAAAGGCACATAAAATGAGAGAATCAGGTCTTCATCACTAGCTATGATGGGAAATTATTTTACATTACAAAATGTGAATCTGTAGAGCACTTGCTTTTAAATTGATATACTGCAGTCTGCATATTTCATCAGAACAAGGGAGTGGGTATAAAATAAGGACCAAAGACATAAAAAAAACGTCAAAATGCTGTAAAAAAGTTTTTGTCTTTAACATAATAAAATATATCCTTCAATCATTTATAAGTTAATATTATGCTATATTTACACTAAATAGATTCAGTCTTGTCGGCACTTGTCAGCGAGGGTTGAGCCACTTGGGAGCAGTAGATCTGTCTGTGTGCTGGTCTGTGAACTGGTTACTGCTGATCTCTCCTGAGCCCACCTCTCCCCCTGAAAATGCACATAATAAAGTTCATGAGTCTTTCAACCTACAGAATAAAACAGGTCCATCATTTCATAAAGATGCTTCAACTCATGTTCAGACATACTACATATCAGTCTTTTCATGGCCATACCACTCAATTTAAATTAAGAGCTTTTGGTTCACTGAGAGCCAACAAATAATCAAAAGATATTTTTAAAGCTGTATGAACAAAGAATATTTTATAAAGTCTCATTTACCTGCTTGTGGTTGAGTCTTGAGCTTGCTGGCGATTTTGGCAAAGAATTTGAGGGTAAGACAAGCCCCAGTCTCCCTGTCACAGATGCCTCCTTTGCAGTTGCAGGTCTTACGGCACTCAACCCCATAGGTTCCATACATACAATCTGTGAGAAAACAACAGGCTACCATTACCACAGGCTACTTTGTTTCACAGGACAAATATTCTGTTATGGATTGGTGTACCTAACTTAGCAGATATAGGCCCCTGTTTTGGAGTGTAATATTCTGTCCATAGTTAACACGACTGATTAAGTGGAATAGGCCAATGACCAAAAAAAAAAAAAAATCACTTGGATAGCTGCAGCAGCAGCACTCATGTTTAAAAGGCTTGTGGGCTATTCCTCTTAATAAAATCTTAAATTTAAATGACTAGGTCATATTTTAAAGATTTCTCCAGATCTGCACATGGCAATGACCTGTAACCACTGGATAATATAATGTCATAATCTCATGGTGCAACTGATTGTGTCAGTTCAACAGATACTACATCAAAGACAAAATGAACATAAATTAATTGCTTTTGATGATCAGACCTTCACTGCAGTCAAATCATCGAAAATACTTAGCATGCAGACATAGCATAATAGGCGGCAAGTATGTGATTTATTTGATGTGCAGCAGGTGCGTCAGTGAATATACCTTTGCAAATGCCATATTCGTCTCCATAATCGTCCTCATCCTTGTAGAACTCACAGAATAATCCCGGTCCGCACTTCACCCCATGCATCCCGGATACTGTGCGGTAGCAGTGTTCCCCTCTGCCGGCTGCACAGACCTGGCAACAGCCGCAATCATCCAGGACGGTCCGTCTGCACCGTTGTGTCCCGCCACACAGATCCACGTTACATCTGTCTGGGCAGTTTACTGCGTACTTAACATTGGCGCCCCAAGCTTCAACATCTCGTACTATAAATGAAGACAACACTGTGAGCACAAGAAAAGACATCGCGAATGCAAGGGATCGGAGAGCGTCAAACAGGCTGCTGCCTTTGGATGGTCAGTCTTGGCAAGGGATATTCTCCGGACAGAGATCGGACCACCTCTGGGCGACTTGAGTGGAGTGACCCACGGTTCATCAGGTTGTATGGTTATCAGCACTGAACAACTTTGTTTTTGCACATGGCTTGCCCTCGTCAATTTCCTCAATCCGGTGTTGTCGTCCTTTTGCCAGCCAGCCCCCTTTTTAGAAATCCGGCGTGGAAGTGGGATTAACTCTGAACCGCCATCCAGGAATTGAAATTCGCGTGACCTGATGTCATAAGTTATGTTTGGTTTGTTTTTGTGTGAGTGCCGAGGGAGCCCTCATATATAGCGACATCAGGTGACATATAGGCTCATGAATTGAACGTGTCAGGACGGTTACAATGTAGTGGATGAGCAAGATCTTTATTGTAAAGAATGGAATATTAAATATTATCGCCAAATATATCGGTGCAGACCGGTACCAGGAAAAAAGTGGAGACTAAAAAACAAATCATTTAACTCACCATATGAATGAGATTTCCATTTAAATTGATGTTGACTGCTTGTCACAGACTGGAGATCATAATTTACCCGACATAGCCGATTCAGCACACCATTAGTGAGAATAACAGGGTTCCCTGACTAACTCACGGATTTTTCAATGACTTTGAAGCGCTAGTTTAGTGAAAATCTTCAGAGGGCTAGGACAGAGGAAGGTCCAGGCAGGTGCGACATAGACCTACTGTTTAGCTGTTGACAGTCTTTGTATAAAAAGTAAGTTCAAGTTTATTTTGATTTTCCTCTGTATTTTTTGCTTTCAGTTTCAAAGTTTCAAAGGAAAAATAGTTCTACTTAGATCTAATTCACCAACAATCAATTACAAATGTCAAAAGTGCATGCAGTATATGCATCAAAATGAAACACAGAAATAAAGCAAGGCTCAAGGTTGAGCCCAGCCTGCACTGCACCGCCAACCTTAGACCCTCAGTATAGATAAGGCAAAATTCCCTAAGAGAACTTTTTTAGGGGGGAAAAAATGGAACAAACCTTACAGTTACAATTCAAAAAAGGAAGTAAGCTGAGCATCCATCAGGTGCTGGGACAAGACAATTACTGGGCAATGACATGGAAGATGATAATGAAATAGAAAAGTAAATAAGGCAAAACGTGGTGAGGCAGAAAGGTGACTTCAGTGTGTTAGGTCAGTGCTGGTGTGAAATGATCAATTGTGTTTGGTGACACAACAAAGTACAGAATCATCAAAAATCATCAAAAAGGGTAGTAGGATTGATTAGAGACAAGATATACAGCAATGGCAGTATTCACTGCCAGATCAAAAGACCCAAATAAAGGAAGAACTAGTTTTGCCGTTGTCATACCTGAGTGAGATGTTGCTGCTATAAAACACACCTCAGATAATTTATCCATGTACACTGTAGAAATCATTGCAATCTTAATGGCAATACAGTTTGTAGATGAGATTTGAGTAAGGAATAAAATATGTCCTGACTTAAATTCTGTAATAAAAAAAATACTGAAACTTAAATTTTCATATTATATAAGACATTCTGTTGGAAGTTATGCAAACATTGTGTAGACTCAAACAGGACTTTTACATAAGTATTTATGGATCCCACACATAAGAATAAAAGGAAATGAAGAACTGAATAAGCAAACAAAATGGAGTTTGAACCAAGAAACAGCATTGGAAGTACCTTTGAGTAATAAAGAGGTTAAAACAATATAGCCCATAGTCAACGATAATCTGTCTTATTTTATGTTTCAAAGTAGCTGGTATGAAGAAGACAGACAAAATTTCATGCAACAGTGCAGATAAAGTGTTTAACATTATCAGTGTGTAAAGTTGCATTATTTGAGGTGAAGTGTGGACTATGTAGAGAATGCAAATTTTTACAGATATTTTTCAGACGGAGCTTAAAGCACGAAACCAGAAGCAGGAGATTTGTCAGGACATATATGAAGTCCTTCGGTTAAAAGAGTCATTAATTAGGATGGACACATTAGTTTTATGTGGCTCCAGTGGTGGCTCACTGTACACTTTGGATTGAAGGGGAAAGAGGGCAAATGCCATGGCAACAAACCCTGAAAAAAGAAACAATGAATACAGAAGTCAAGATTAGTAAGTCAGAAGCCAAGCACATTATTTAGGAAAAAGCAATTAAGATGTGACAAGAAAAGTGAGACACAGAGGTGAAGCGTAGACATGTATATAAAAATCAAAAACATGTTAAGGTAAATATAATAGTAAGTGGAAATATGAGATCAGATAGCACTGTCTAGACTGTGGCGCTGTAGGCTAAACAAAACATTAAAATAGGAAAACATCAGACAGATTTATGTGAAGAATGTCAAGTATATGAGTCACTTGAGCATGTTATTATGTTATTATGGTTTGCAGGAAATATAAGGCATACAGTGAGGTGATAAGGGCTGAGTTGGGGGAATTAGGATGCAGGAAATGTGGTTAATAAGGTGTTGAGCAAGGGTGAAGTAGCACAGATCAGGGTGTTCACTTTTTTAAGGGAGACATTTTTTTTTTTAGGATTTTATTGTTGAGCATGGGTGAGGTCAGGGTGTGTTTACTTTTTAAGAATGTCATAAATTTTGTTGTAGCATCAAAGTATTAAGTATATGTGAAGTAATGTAGGTCAGGATGGCTCTATACGCCAAGATGGTGACAGAGTTCAACCTGAAAAATGCTAAGTTGAAACTGAAAAGCAGTGACACTGAAAAAACTGACAGAATAAAAAGACAGACATGAAGATGGTGGCGGCTGGTGACAAAAAAAAAAAAAATGGGGAGGACAGGAGGCGCCCATCATGTTGTGTTATCTTACACTAGTTGGCCATTTGTCTTGATTGTCTTATATTACACAATGGATGAATTAATAATGGCTTACAAGATTTCTTAAAACTTAATTTTATTTAAATTAGCTGTTGCCAGAGTCAACATATCATTATAGAAGCCTGAGGCAGAAAATTTTATATGGTCACAAGAAGAACATAAAAACAGTGTAAAAAGTGAAAGCGCATCCTCTGACGAAAAAGTGTTACTTGCATTGGTACACTACTACTTGTCCAGTACACTTATGGTACCCCTGAACACACTGCCCGGTACCACAGTCTAAGAAAGCCTCTACATTACTAAACTTTTACTTCTCAAGGATATTCATGTTTGCTTGCTGTTGCAGAAGTGCTTTGGCTGGAGAAGTGATTTGGTGTGTTGCAGGAAGAAATCTGGTCCTAAACACAGCCACATCTTGAACACTGATCAGAAAAACACACACATACACACACATAATTAAATTCATCAAAATACAGACAACATGAAGAGCACCCGTTCTATCTATGGGAGGGGTTGACTCGCTTAACATGTCACATAACAGGCCCTCTTCATGGTTGGTGCAAGGTGGGCTCCTTCTACTCTTCAAGACATGGGTTTGATGGCTTCTTGGAAAATGTAAGATCACAAGAAGTCTGTCAAATTTGTGATGACGGTTTTCAGTGTAATGATATCTGAAAAAGCAGTGAAAAGAAAGCTTATATTGAGCTATGGATATACATTACTGAGTTTGTTATGCTCTGCAACGGCCACTTTTCACATCCAGCTTTGGTTGCAGCAGCAACAGGGTGGTTAACTTATGCCGTGTCCACACTAATGTGGAGAAATCTGAAAATGCATCTTTAGCTTAGCCTCAGCTGGAGGCTGAGGCTACGGTAGCTCACAAGGTCAGATAATTATCGCTGCCAGGAGATTACGCGTTTGTCCACGGCTAATCTCACGAACTACTGGGCCTATCATCTTAAAAAAATGCACAGTTATGACTGCATGATGAAGAACCTCTTGTTGCTGCAGTGATTGAAAAAGTTTGAAAAATGTTTGTTCTTGCTACTTTAGCTCTATCTCGCATGACCATTGCTGCAAGGATTGCAGCGATGAAGATGAAGATGTGCTTCTCTCTGTCAAGATGCTTTCCCGGGTAGGATTGCAGTGCATCCTCTGGCAAGTCGAGGGTCCCCTGCTGCAATTCAGGGGATAGCAAGAATAGCAAGAATAGTGAGAAATGTGTGTGAGGCAATATGGTCTGTCATGGTCCAGGAATACATGCCCTTCCCTGAGCAGCACCACTGGAAGAGGATTGCAGCAGACTTCACCTTCTCCGCCCCTACCTGGGAAAGCATCTTGACAGAGAGAAGCGCATCTTCAACTACCGTCTGTCTCGTGTCAGGAGAATGGTTGAATGTACTTTTGGGATCCTCACTGCCCAGTGCAGACTCTACCACAGAGTCCTTGGTGTTTAACCAAAGGTGGCAGATGCACTGGTGATGGCCACCTGCATCCTCCACAATTTCCTGCACTGGAAGGAGGCTGACAATGAGGAGGAAGGAAGGTCTGCCCCCCTGCCTGAGACACTGTTGCCATGCAGCCCGTCCAGCGAGTAGGCAGCAACAACGCCTCTAGGGAAGCACTGGAAGTGAGACAGAGGTACACCACCTACTTCTCTTCTCCAGCAGGCGAAGTTGCATGTTAGCATTCTGCCTTATGATGCCTCTCAATTCCAACCACCATCTGGACTTCCTTCAGGACTAACATCAGGACCACCACCATCAGTAGCATCAGCATCAGAATCACCACAATAATTTTTTTCTTACACAGACAAGCTACACAATGCAACACATGAAACAGTAATTTAAATCAAAAGAAGGAAAATAAATTACTGAGTGAAAAATCATTTTTGTCATTATTTATTATTATCAAGTACATATTCATA
>OMKZ01000413.1:2113-21421 GCA_900302535.1 Neoniphon sammara
CTGAACAGACAAAGAAAAGAGCGCCACCTACAGAAACTCAAACTGCATCAACAGAAAATCCAAGGAAAAACACGTCACGGTGGTGGACACACTGTTTGATTGACAGGTGTTCTCTGGGAAGTGCAGTGCGGAAACACCACAGCAGTGAGCGCTTAGCACCAAAGATGAAGACAAATAAAAAAAAAACCAGGAAACTCATGGATTACCACTTTAAAGAGATTCTGGTTCTTCATTTCTTTCCTTGATGTGCACACACTCACAGCAGGGTGGGGTTTCTATTAGCTAGCAGTAAAACCTTAAAATGTATGTGACCACACATGCGTGAGGGCCTGACTATATGCCCGAGTGCAAGTGGATGTGGGTCTTTGCATGCATGTGCTTATATAGGTGTGTTCACATATGCCATGGTCCATTCAGTCCACAGGGTCCCAGATCTTTGCTGTGTGTGTGTGTGTTTGAGCGGGTGCATATAGAATGAAAGAGAGCAGATCAGAGACACTCTGAACTCTTAACTGGAGTTCTTCTCAGCTTAAAGTTAATTACCAAGATTACTCCTGTCCTTATTGCCCCTCTGAGTCCCATGGTGTCAGGTTAGAATACAGACAGCACATCTGGCCTGACGCTGCAGCCAAAAGGGATCAGCTGAACTGGTGCTGTTACAGTAGATAAAGCAAGGCATTAACACTGCCAGAGTGAGGTGTTTGATTCCCGCTAGGGCCATGCATGCTAAAAGCAGATGCTCCCATGGTGCTGCAAGGTGCTTTGGATAAAACAGGGTTTCCACGCTCACTTGGACATCAAATTCAACAACTGTGTAATGACCCTAAAGGACTCAAGAAACTCAAGGCCTCAAAATTGCCGTGTTTGGGGGTAGAGGTGAGAGAGGCCTTTTTGAGGCCGTTTGTTTTGTTTTGTTTTTTGTGATCTTGTCAAGTCCAGAAATTGGAGTGAACTCATTAATTTTTATACTGCTGCTATATCAACACCAGGGTTTTCTTAATACATGTTGATCAGAGGTCCAGAGATCTGAGGCATATTGATCAATTTGGGCGCTACCTTTTAGTTTAAA
Organism: Neoniphon sammara; assembly: GCA_900302535.1. Taxonomy (NCBI): domain Eukaryota; kingdom Metazoa; phylum Chordata; class Actinopteri; order Holocentriformes; family Holocentridae; genus Neoniphon; species Neoniphon sammara. The sequence continues at coordinate 3,183 of OMKZ01000413.1, forward strand.
AAAGCAAGTACTTTCATGCCGGCCATTCAGACTTCTCAAGGATTTTTCAAGGACTGTGAGAAACCAGATAAGAGCGTGTTTGAATGCAGGTGGATATTTGAGAGGAGAGCACGAAAAGTTGTATTAGATCATTTTGTTTGACTATTGTGTGTATTTTACTATCAAAACTGCCGCCGACTGGCCTTGTATACAATTTGCATGTGTGCCTGAGTGCCTTATCATGTTTTAATCCCGACTTGAGACAAATTCCTAGAAACTGGTTCATGTGACAGTAAATTATTGAATATTGGCCCTTATGAGAGAATGCAGGCAGATGGTATGGTAGGGGATTTTCTTTGTTAGCAGAAAGTGTGTGTTTGTGTTTGTGTGTATGTGTGTGTGTGTGTGTGTGTGTGTTGTGCATGCGCATGTGGATGCACATTGTTGAAGCAATTGAGCAAATGGGCATTTAATTGGTTTTGCAGAGAGCACACATTTTGACGGGCATAAACAGATTTCTTTGTCTGCCAACGATAAAGATGACAGAGCAGAGATAGTCAAATGGAGCTCCATTTGTTCAGCAGCACAGTGACTCATGCTGGAGCAAAACAATTGGAATCCTGATGGCTAATTCATGCTTCAAAAAGAAATGGCTTGTCTGGAGAGGGGAAAAAAAATGTTCACGACATCATCTTGGCAGTTTTATGTGTCATTTTTGCAGCGTGCAGCACCTTCATTTCAGTGAGCACAGTGCCATTTCTGCTGGTCATTGGCTAATTCACATCTACTTTTCCCTTCAGTGTACGCCTATTCATTCAGCTGTGTGCAGGATGGGTCAGTCGATTCTGGATAAGCCCATTTTCCCAGTAGTTGGACAGGTATGTTATTTGAAATAGTGAAAATCAGTCTTGGTGAGCTGGGCCTCTAAAACGGTCCTGTTGGAGATGTACTGGTGGCTTGGAAAGATGACAAGACTGTTCAGGTGTTACCTGACTAGGGATGGGTATCGATAGCCGGTTTCTGTTAAGATTCGATTAGAAATGGTTCGATTCATCGACACCATTAGCCTTTATACTTAACGTTTCCCTTATTGATTCTTTACATTATGACGGAGCGGCTGGACCTTACATCGACATCACAATTGATTCAAGTATCATGATTCTTTTTTTTTTTTTTTTTTATAGAATCTCTAGAAGTGTATGATTCAACTTGTTCCCATGGTATAATGTTAAAAAAAGCAAACAAAAATCGCAATAAATCATAAAATCAAATCACAATCCTTGTAGAATCGCAATACTTAAGTATCGCAATATGTATCGAATCGGCACCCAAGTATCGCCATAGTATTGAATCAAGAGATAAGTGTATCGTCCCTGCCCTATAGCTAAGTCCCGTCGGACCAAAAAGTCCCACTGAAATACCCAAGATTCAAATTGGTGTAGAATAGGCATTAAAATCATATAGTCTGACCTTAGCATAAGGCTCATACTGTGTAGCCGTGTTGTTCTGTGTCTGACTCAGGCCTGCATGGGACCTTTGTCACATGTCATCTTCCTCTCTCCCTCTCTCTCTTCACTGTAATCCCTCTAACAAAAATAATCCTGAAGAAAAACCTGCCTTGTAGAAGGAAAATTTGAGTTGCTGTTTTAAGGCAGTGCATGCTCTCTTGGGTTTTGGTGCAAAATGAATAAAGCTCTTCACTCTGTGTTTTATTTAAACAAAATAACATGTGATTTCCCAACTCAGACATCTGCAGACTACTTAGAAATCCACCAGACAGGAAAAAGGGATGAACAGAGGAACCAAATAAACTAAATCATGTATAAACACAATAAACTGTGTTTTTCTTTTTTCTCCGACAGAAAAGAGGGACCATAACACACTACAGGGATGTGACGCAGAGGGCTAAATGATTGATACGCCAATACATGGCAATTTTAGTTTGTTCAATTCAAAATAGATAGTGTAAATCTTGATGTCAATACTTATAAACCCCTGTGTTTTACAGAAGAGCAGCTTTTGTTTCTCACTTTTGCAAAGACTTGTGTGGATGTCACTCAGGCAATCATTTTGCACAATTTTGAGATATATGAATGTCCCACTTGACCAAACTATTTCTGTCGGTAATAATAGCAGGTGCCTTAAGGCAGTAACAGCAAATCTCAAGGCTGATATGTGGGTGTATTTCAGATTTAAAATAAAAAAAGGAGAGACATGAACTCCATAGAAACAAGGTTGTCTGTACACCTTGCTGGGTATTAAAAAACTATTACTATTCCAATATTTTAGTGTACTATAGGAGGCATTTAAATTGCCTGATAAAAAGGACTGGAAATATTAAAATCAGTTTTGCCTCCACATAAGTAATATAATGTATTACAATACTAAAAATATTGTTTTTATATTTTGCATAAATTTACTACAAATTTTGATCCAATACTGCATCTGCATGCTTCAGATCATGTTGTATTGTATCAGGACTCCTAGTATCCATATCAAATCATATATTAAAGTCCTTGATAATACCATACATTGTGCATAAAGATGGCCCTATGAGTGTGACGTCACCCATTGATTTTAGAATGGATGTTTTGAAGCCTGGAGATTGTGTTTACAGCTACCACTACATTGTCAGCTAATGTCAGAGCCAGCAGGGTCCAGCCAGAATGCCATGTACAGATCACATGGTATTTGGAAGTACCATCTCCCAACTTGTAACTAGCATTCATGTAGACATCCAGCTGGTGATTACAACTAGGACTCTCATATTGTCAGAAAGCTCCAATACATTCAATTAGGCGGAAAATAATACAGACGTTAAATGCAAAATGGTGTTAAGCATAAATAAATCCAGTACTAATACTTTCATCATGTATGCTTTTTTTTTTAACCACAAACCAACTTTGTTTATCATAAAACTGAGTGTATTTTTGTTAAATTAAGGGTTTCATGGTGTTACCTTTTTATACAGACTTGTAACATTAGCTTACTTTACTTTCCTGCTCACCCTTCAGTTGACAAGAACACTTGTTGTATAGATGGAAATCTTTCCTACATTTACTCCTCCTCTCATATTACATGAACGCAGCACAAGAGTGGAGTCAAGGTGGAGCAGGTGAGTTGCATAATACTTTGATTAGGCCTGACGTTGTGGCTTGCTAATTTGGGTTAGCAGGCTAACTATAAAAAAGTACACTTACCAATAAAACAGACATTAGAAGAACTGCATATAAAGCCACTTTTCTTCAAAACTCGTCCGTGGTGGTTGTTGTGTGCACAATACCCAGCTATATGCTTTGTTTGCTAACTGTTCATTTGCTAATGTTGGCTAGCAAGCTACTAGCATAACGTCATTGTGTTCTCCCTAGACAAAGATGAAGGCAGCTGATCCACTAGCTAGCCAGAGAGCCGTAGTCACATTCAAATAAACTGGTAATTAATTATGTTTATATGTTGTTGCCGCAAATTTGTGTCAGATGTAGCCTCCTTTGGCTCTCTTTGTGTTGTGTGACTCGCCCGTTCTGTGTTTTTTCTCCTTCCAGCTCCCTGTCTTTCTGGCTCTCCCTTCCCTTCCTCGTCTGTCTGTCTCTCCCTTTCTCTCTCTCGCTGGTCTGTCACTGTCTCTCTATCTGACTCTCTCGCTGGCTGGGCTTCTGAGAGGAGAAGGGAGACAGACTGGGTCTTTGACTGGAGCGGTGATGCTATCTCTGCTCTCCGGCCCAGTCTAGCTGCACAGGCCTCGCATTGTTCTCATCCTCTCCTCTCTCCTCGGTTGCTCTTCTCCCCTTTTTTTTTTTGCTGCGCTCACTCGCCAGGTTTCCCGCCGGTCATGGAATTTCTGGAATATCATGGAGTGTTTGAGAGGTGTCCTCCAGAGAGGGGCGTTTAGAAATTCTCCGGGGAAGTCGGGGAATATCAGCGAGATTCACAAATGGATAGCAAACCAGAGATGAACCCCTTTTTACATCGTTTAAGCAGAGTTAATTATGGAAAGTCATAGAAAAGTCATGGAATTTTTTATCAGAGCCATGGTGGAAATGCACTTTTTCTGTCTAACCTGACTTACTGTTCCACTCACTCATTTAACTAATACACAGACTTTCAAAGGCACAGACAGAAATGCCGTATGCACACACCCACATAATTGCACATATACGCATACAAACCCCCTTCTAGGTCAATTAAGCATTTTGTCTTACTGTGCTTTCAAACCTAGAGTCCATTTGCTTTGGTCTGAGTCAGGGGTCAAATTTTTCCATTGTTGCATTAACACAGCAGTTAGGTTTCAAGCAGCACACTTTCAAACAAACCATAATTTAGTAACGTAAGCCACATGACAGCAGTTACTTCCTTCACTACTCACAAGTATAGTGTGGGAAAGGACTTAGCATGGATGGGGCATCAGCATCAGGAGTGGCTGGAGGGAGACTGTGATGCGTGACGGATCTGAAACAACTAATGCACAGTGCTTCCTGTAGTTGGATCAGATCACAATCGGATATCACATTCTCACTCTGTGCCACCAAGGCTCAAGAGTGTGCAGGTTTCATTCCAGTTAATCACTACCGATTTGCATATTTTCAACCTGAGAGGAGGAAACTTATCGTGTGAATCAGCCGGTGTTGTGTGTGGTTGCTATGAAAGCCTGCAGACGCTTGAGCCTCAGTGGCACATGGTTGAGACCTACAGCTTTAGATGAGCCACACCAGTGTTTGTTTCAAAATGTAACAACAAGCCACGGTCTCACCATGGTCTGATTGTTTTGGTTTGCACCCAACTATGATTTCTGTATTCTCATATGTCCAAACAAACCAAACCAAACGGGAAACCACGGCGATAACGATAGTGGAAAGGTTTACTTTGTTACATTTTTGTATTTGGTTCACTTAGGTTTAGACTGCCCAATTATAAGCAAACCAAGACTTGTAAACAAAAATGAACCGTACTCATAAGTAGCTTGTTTACTGGATAGTTTTGGTAACTGTCGTCCTGCCAGGTGAGAGATTTTGGTGGCAGGGCCTCATCAAAACAAATCCATATCCAGTTCCTTTAACCATATTTATACATGATGGATTATCTATGCTCTTTGCTGCAATTTCGCATCCCTGGTGTCAAACCAGTCAAGACCATATGAAATAGAAATAGCTGAATATGAGCACCAGTTCCTACTGTGGTTTGTCCTTGGTTCCTTTTGTTGTGCTAGGCTCTCCAAGCATCAGTAAGTGCTAGCTATCAGATGTCAACATCCGTCTCCTCATACCCAGAAAACCTTGTGTTTTGGGGTTCTCTCCAGTAGTTGGTTCGGATTGCTTTTGGACTCCTAACGAACTGACCACAGCTCTCTTGCAAGAGGACTGACACTCACATTTTCAGTTGTCTCGGTGCAGTGATTTGGTGCCACCTGGGTTCAAGTGGAATTCTTCTTACCTGCCCAACCAAACCAAACTGAAGGGGAAAACACTGCAGAGTTCAAATAAATTGCTCCAAACATGCTTTCAGTTAACACACTCTTAGTGGACAGAAAAACAGCATCAATCACAAAAAACCCCCCAAAACAAAACAATGGAATGGAAAACACAAAAGACAGACAATGCATACAGAAAAACACCAATATCCTCTGAGCAATTTTGTCTCAGTGGACAAAGATAGAGAGCAGCTATACAAGAAAACAAGGGGATGGAAAAAAAGAAAAAGTAACCAGCCGTGCAGTCCACAGTTTGGGTCCCTATTCACCAGGACAAATCACTTCATCATACCACTCTGCTGTATTTACCACCATCACTCATTCATCGATATATACACTCCCACCCACAGCCTGCATACATTACTATCAAACAGAAAAGCCTTGGCTTAAGTAGCTGTTGTAATTTGAATTATGAGCCTTGTAATGTTGAGTTATGGTCCCTCCCATCCCTCTCTCTCCCCTCTCCCCTTCACCAACTCTTTGATGCATATTATCTGTGTATATGAGTATATACAAATGGGCCACACTGCATCTCCCAGAGAAGATATTTAAATTCATATTTAGAGTAGGGGTACATTGGGCTAATATCTGTGGAAACTGTCACCATGAGAAATGATCTTACTTATTAGACCTCACTAGCTGCTACAATAAAAAAAACTGGAGCACTTTGTTGTTTAGTGCTATCGCTGGGATTTGCATGTCTTTGTTTTTGCCAGATACCGGCTTGCTACACTCGTGTGTATATCAAAAGCAACCCAAGAATGCTCATTTTACTCGGAATGGTGCAGAAGTTAATGCTGGATTGTATTGCAGCTCGCAGTATGATCAATATCCTCTCCACTGGAACAGGATCAGCATGGGAACAAAAGAGCTGAGGGTGTTTAATGCCAAGATCAGCAATAGATATGACTGTAATCTTTTAAATCACGACTTAAAATATTCCTCTATAGGCCTGTCTTTAATTAATGTCTGGTGTTTTATTGCCTGTGAGGTCATAACTCTCTTTTGAAAAGGGGCATACAAATATATTGTGTGCTTCTGAATATATTATGGAAAAAAGTATGAGGGGGAAGTGAAGGAGACGCATTCTCCCTTCTCTGAGAATTGACCCCTACCTGCCCTTGAGCAAGTCACTGCCTGTCACTGCATGTGTGTGTGTGTGTGTGTGTGTGTGTGTGTGTGTATGCGTGTCAAACCCCTCCTCCTTTTTTCCCTCAAACCATCTGCAGTAAATAAGCATCTGTTCTTTATCAACTCAAGTAAAAGTCAAATAAAATATAAGAGTTGTTAATGCAGACCACAGATTCATTACCATTTCTACAGAGCAGATTTGATTTGTTCACGGTTGTATAATGCTAATGCTAAATCTGTAAAGCTAGGCCTTACAGGCTACACTCACACTGCAGCTCCCAATTCTGATATTTCCCTCACATACGACAAAAATCTGATGTTTTCAGGTTAGCATAAAGTGGTATGCAGTCACATTTTTAATTCTGACTTAAACCACATGGATTTGTATATAAAATCAGATCCAGAGGCATGTGACCTCCATGCGACTTGTACTTGAGGGCTCAAATCAGACTTTGTCCGCATTGCCACGGCAATAAATCAGTCTTACAACCTTCACCTGTGACAACTGTCATAATTTGAGCATGGCAGCTGCACTGAGCAGCGTTAGCATGGAGGACAATGAGACATGACAATGGAGCAAATGCCAAATAACATACGTACGTTCAAAGAAAGAAAATAAGTGACATCTGTTGTTACTATGCACATGCATGTGTTTTTGATAGGGATATTAATGACTGATCATTGATCAACCATGAAGAAGAAGCAGTTTTTCATCTATTTTTCATTAACATTTTTCAGTAACTTTTTCCCTGCCTTTCATTGCTAAATGTTTTTGGACTGAAGCCTTCGTTTCAGTTCATTTTTATGTGTCCACTTTATGTCTTTAATGTCCATCCATATTTCAGATTTTAAAAAACAAAGCGTTCATAGAGGAAAAAAACACATTTAGACTTCACAGTTATAGCAAAATTGTCTACATTTTGTAATAGATTAATTGATTATTTTATCATTAATGTTAGTGACTGATTGATTCACAAAATTTCTAAAAATCTGCAGCCCTTGACCTCCCTGTCCGTTCATATTGGCATCAGAAGAGACATGAACAGTCAGATGTGAGCAGCAGTTTTGGAATCATGCCTGAATTCTTTCTGTGTTAACATTGCGAAAGATAATCCAACACTTTGCCTTGCTCGCTCTTGCTTTTCTCAGGGTGCAGCAGTAAACAACACGACAGCAGACCGTGTGGGAGGGACAGGAGGCTTTAACTGCTGCAGGTTGATTGGCAGGTGTCCGATCCAATACACGAAAGGCAAGTCATTAAAGGTGGTAAGGTAATCTTGTTGAGCCGTCTGTCGGCCTGCCAGCTCGCTTGGACGCAATCGCCCTGTCTTACACACACACACGCACGCACGCACACACACAGAAAATACACTCACATCAATTACTTGTCCATCCTGGGATGTAGCCACAGCAGGAATGGGTGTGTATGTATGTGTGTGTGTGTGTGTGTGTGTGTGTGCAGCATAGATTAAAGAGAGCCAGGGCTGGTCTGGAGTAGAAAGAGGATCAATGGTGGAGCTCAGTCAGCCATGGCCACAGACTCTGTCAGACTCTGACCTCAGACACTAGACAGATAGAGTGGTGTATCAGTAGGTGGGGATGAATCCACTACACACACATCCACAGATTTTAGGAGTTTCTTTGCAGCCAAGTGCTGCTTTACAGCCCCTTTTAGAACTCAGCATGACCAAAAGCACCCAATTTACTGCTGGACCTTATCTGATGGACGATAAAGGGTTTGAACTTGAACTTGGGAACGCTGGTCGAGGAGAGCCGACTTTCCACAGCAAACAATGCTGTGTTTTGTGTCTTTGCTTGTCATCTTTAATGTTTTGTTTTCTTGTTTGTTCTTGTTCGGTGGTTTGCTTTTGTTTGTTCAGAAGTGTTTTCATTAGCCATTTGGAGTTTTTTTTTTCTCTTTCTTATTTTTTATCTTACCTGCAACAATTTGTCATTTGTTTCTGCTCTTCTGTGTTTTTATTTCATGTCGTTATATTTTTATCCCCCCTTTTTTTGTTGTCACTTCACTTCCATGTTTTATCACTGTGCAAATAAACTAAAAGTGAGTCAAACTCGAACTGACATTGTGCTGCTGGAAGAAGCACATGAAAGCAAGAAGAAAAGATGTGTTCATCCATACAAGAGATAAGGAATAGATGCACAGTATAAAGCCAGTGCCTCAGGTGGATGCATAACTATAGTCTGTGGGTGCAAATAGAAACTGCACATCATTCTGTGTACACCCTATCAGTGCACATGTAGTGGATGTTGTATAATCTTATTTCCATGCATATCTACCCACATTCCCACAGTGTTCATGCAAGGAGGGTTGGTTTAATAACAAAACATGTAAGAGATGCCAGCAGAGGTGGCACTGCCTTATTGGTGCTGAAAAAGCAAATGCTGTTGACAAGACTCATCTGTAAACAACTTTTTTTTATCATTTTGGAGATGAATTGTTTACATTAAATCTGTATAAGCATCCTGTTGCTGTTTGACTATTTTGATTTTAGCAGTACAATGTTTAATGGTGTGGTAATCAAGGGACAGCCCAACCTAAAACAGAATTGCTAAATCATTGGTCATCATCTTTGGATAGTTTGCTCTTGATTTCTAAACATGAGCAAAGCTACAAACAAGAAGGCCAAGTGTCTCTTGGGATCAGGAGATAAATCCTCGAACTGCTCCACTCACAGTCACATGGACTTTGTGCCTGCTGCGACAACGCCAGGGGAGATTTTATTGTTAATCCAGGCACATTTTATGCTTCATAACTGTTAGCTCGCTAAGAAAGTGCAGCTCACTTAGAGGTAAAAGCTCACACAAGGTTTCTACAGTTGAGATTACACCTACAGTTTGTTTCTTTTGCACAGAACAACAGTTTCTGTGTTCTCGTTGACCCAAACAAGCCAAACTAAGTGGGGAAAGCGCTCCAGGGTTTGAAATAACAATAGCGGAAAAGTTTACTGTGTCACATTTTTGTATTTGGTTTGTTTGGGTTCACACTGCCCAATTACAAGCAAAGCAGGGCTTGTAAACAAAAAGTCATATGAACTCATAAGTAGCTGCTTTATTGGACAGAGTTTTGACAACCGGTCACCCTGCCAGGTTAGAGATTATTGGTGGCAGGGGCAGATCAAAACAAATTTGATTCCAGCTCCTTAGTTCAGCATGATGGATTCCTCTTGCTCTGTGCCACAATTTACCTTTTCTGGTTAAGAACACATGAAGAAATAGCTGAATATGAGCATCAGTCCAGACTGTGGTTTCCCCTCTCTTCATTGTGTTACGTTTCCATTTTCCAAACATGAGGATCCGCTGGCAATCAGATGTCAACATCCATCTCCTTGTATCCATAAACACTTGTGTTTTGAGATGTTTCCTGTAGTTGGTTGGAGCCTCCAGACATGCTCCTCCAGCCTGCAGTCAGTTTCCAGTTCATTCTCAGCAGAGCAACTCCAGGTTTTGTTTCTTGGTGACATCACAAATTAAGTCCTCTTGGTCCTCTTGGATCCTAGCTTTGGGAGCGAGTTGTTCATGTACTTAATAAAACAGACTGAGCTCATCAGCGTAATGTATGCGAACCCAGATTTAGCCTGGATTATTTTCGCTTTAATGTAGGACCATCAGGGGAAAACGACTCCCCCTGCACGGGCTCTGGGCTTTCTGACATATTAGACATATTACTCCATAGGATTACATGTTTCGCTAAGACAGGCCACATAACATTGAGGACGATATTTATAGCTAGTTACGCACACGACCACATAATTTCATGGCTGTGCATATTCAAGAAGATATAGCCTCTGGCACAGGGGACCGAGCTGTACGTGAAGCTTTTCATACATTATGAATGCATACACTGAGACACAGGAATGTACAGTATACATGAGTATCATCACAATCTATAGCACCCTATATTCTTCCTTCTCATGACCTTCACCATCCTGTTCCTCTTCTTCTTTCTGCCTTGCAGCCTTTTCTTTCTGTACTTATATGTACACTGTGTTGTTGTGTTTTCTGCTTCCTCGGTTTGCTGCACTCTCTTTCTGTCAGTTTTTTTTTTTCCTTCACAGATATCTGTCCTCCATCTCAACCTCTCCCAATTTTTTCTCACATATCTGCCTCCACCTCTCCTCCCTCTCATCCATCTCCTCATCTCCCTTGTACATTTTCGGCCATGTTTTTTTTCCCTCATTATTCCACCATAATATCCAATTGTCTGTCACCCTGCTTATGATTAGCTCTGCATCCCAGCTTCCTGTGTGTGTATGTGTATACACATGTGGGCCTGCATGCATGTGTGTGTGTGTGTGTTCTCCACCTCATCATCAGCCAATCATACGGATCAGCGCCGATGATCCGGCTGGAGCAGGAGGAAAAGAAAAGCGCCCTATTGTTTTCGGACCCGCTCCTCCTTTCCCCATCTCCAGCACAATGGACCAAACCTGTCATTAACGCTTCCACTTCCAGAGCCAAAAGAGCTAATTCATCCATTTATATTTATGTATGCAAAACCCTTCCACTCTGCCATTAAAACAATGCAAATGAAATTGAATCACCCCGTTAATTTGTCCCTCTCTCAATACGCCCAAAAACCCTGGGATAGATGTGAATCTGAACCTCTCTGCTTTAGTCACGCGCCGCCGAACATCAGGAAATAACAAAAACACTGTGAGCCGATAACGCTGATGAAAGAGGCCCGCAGTCTCAGCATCAGGCACGGAAAGTCGCTCTTATAGCCAGAAACAGGCTGGCAGGTGAGCTGAGAGAATACTGGGAGGAGGTGGGACTGGAGCTCAACTGAACATAATTTTTTTTCTTTTTTTTTTTTTGGGTGACACCATGATGTCTGCTGCTGGGAATAGACGTCTTTTAAAGGGGCTTTAAAGGGTCATACTGGTGTAGGTTTTACTTCACGTCGTTACTGGCAACATTCCCTTTCTTAAACTTCATGTGCACAAATGTAAATAATATACACCTCAGAATATCTTACCTTATTAATCAGTCACATCCATTCATGTTGAAAAGGTGTGAAAAAACACTTTTGCTAAAATGACTGTGATACCGTACCACAGGGTATCTGAAATCACGTATTCTCTTTGCATTCCATAATTCCATGCTGGCATGTGTTTCCTTGGCTGCGTCCCATTGGCCCGAAAAGTCTCTGGCTGGCTGTGATTGGACGTGCTCCGCAGGTTGGCAACAATGGAGGGCCAGATTTCTCCAAAACAAGCAAAAAAAAAAAAAAAAATGGATGAGAACAGAAATTGAAGCATGCATTTCAACAGCTTGTACTACAGTGATTTTAGCAAAAGTAAATGTCCGGAGTGTGTTGACACAGGAGCTGGCTCAGTGAGGTAAGATCTCCCAAAGCGCATAATGTTTACATCTGTGCACTCAAAGGTTGTTAAAGATGGAAATTTACTTTTAAGTAATGTAGGACTTTTACTATCTGGTGGCCACGGAATAACAACATCAACAGGTCTCAGGCCTGTGACTGACACCAATAATAAAGTGACATTTTCACTGAGTAAGCTAGCTAATAAGGGCAAAGATCCAACAAAAAAGTCTGGCGAAGCGGTAACATACCCCATGCAAAATACTGCAATAATGATACTGCTTTGTCATTTGCTTTGTCAGCTTGGAAACAGCTCTATTAACCACCCACAGATAAGTTATAGTCATTTTGTGCTCTGGGGCAGTAAAAATCTGACTTATTGCACCTTTCAAAACACAGCAGGGTAGACTATCCCAGGCCTTCCCTGGCTCTAGACCCGGGCTCTAGACTCCGATTTGCTAATGTTTTCTGCTATAGTGGGGAAACTAACCATGCTGGACAGCATGAAACTTCAGATTATAGCAGTCATTCTTATTCATTTTCTCATTGGATTAACTTTTATTGAGTGGAGTAACAGTGAAATTGAGCTAATCCTCATTTAATTGGGGACCCTCTGGAACCCAAACCCTAAGGACCTCCGGACCACTGTCCTCTCCTGCTTGAGAAACTGAAGGGCAGACACTAGTCTGGTCCTCTGCACACTATTTCCAACTCTAAATGGGTATGGCATTATTGATCACCTTAATGTAATGCATGCGTTTCAGCAGAGGTAATAATAATAATAAATATTATCCTATTAAGCCTTGAAGAGGTGAAGACTTGGAGATGATTAAGGAATGTGCAGTAAATTTGCCCTTAAGGGATATCTTTATGTAGAGCTGGCAAAACATGGGGTAAGAAACTCTTTAACACTCTCTCTCTCACACACACACACACACACACACACTCATACTGGGTGAATTACTGCTGAAAAAACGGTCAGCTCTATCACGCTGGCAGCACTATAGCCAACTACCCATTTTACAACATGTTACTCTATTGTATATAATTTCAGTGATATAAAATACAGGCACCAAACGGCCTAAGATAAAATTCCCTGACGGATGATGCATAACAATGAGTCGAACAACATAAGAATTAGGCTCCATAACAATAGAACTAGATCACATTTTATTCTTTTGTCGAGAAAACTGAGCGCTTTCAACTGCGGGCGACTGACATTTATGGTCAGTATTGCGTTTCCAGCTTAGGCCTACAGCAAATGTCCCGAAAATCTCACCCCATGTCTTCAGAAATAGGCTATAAGTATATATGGAGACATCAGCTTAGCTTTCCATGGCAGGCCTATTCATTTTGTTGTGTCTAGTTGTTCAGTTTTGGATACGCATTCCTCCCTAGTCTCACTTTTCAGGATCCTGGGGCTTCCATTTTACATCGGCGGTATTTAGACGATGCTTGTTTTGTGTGAGGAGAACAGAAGAGTAAATTTAAACTCCTATATCACTAACATTACAGGCAACCAGTGCTAAGGAATGTTATGGGTCAACGCAGTACTCAGTACTCCTGTGACCCTAGAATAATCATTTTAGAGGCACGTGGTAGGAAAAAAATAAGGAGAAAGGTGGAAGGTTGTGTTTTTTTTTCGTCAAGACTGCATTTGAGCCAGAACAGGAGGAAGATATAAGAAATGGGATATGATTCAGCGGGGAAAGAGTAACATGAGGTACGACTCGAAGAGATGAGTTTTGAGCCTTGGACAGTAAAACGGGGACTGACTCTGCTGCGCTGACTGGAGTGAGAAGGTCATCCAGCTGCTGGAAATGAGGGGGAACAGTCCCGGGGAAGTAGGGAAGTGAAAGTAGCCAGCGGTGGCTTCGAATAGCATGCGTTTAATAAATGCTGGTGTTCAACCACGCCGCGACACACTCCTCTCCTCTCTGAGGTGACTGAGATTGGTTTCCAAACAGTCAGAGAGAGGGTGAAGATACGCTTTGCAGCGTGCAATCCAATTGTTTTTACCTCCGTAACCACAGTGCAGCGATCACATTCAATATCAAAAATTTCTTAACAGCAGCATAGGAAAATTCTCCAAATGATGCCAGATATTACTGCCTGTTTTCAGTTTTATGTCCATCCCCTCTCCAGATAACAGTCATGTGGGCGCTGCATGTGACTCCCTGGCTCCCTTAAACAAATCTCCTTCATAATGCTTCATCTCGATTGGGTGAGTGTGGGTGCCAAGTGGACGGTTCCACCCAAACCTCTCTGGAGCAAAGTGAGTGAGTCTGGTCTGTGGTGTGGATATAATGGGTCCAGCACTAACGTTGATTAAATATCGGGTGGTCTTTTTGTTTCCGAATGGTGAAGAGTCTGCAAGGCCTGGAATGATTTGAGTGGAGTGGAGGGAGAGTTTTAGTTTCCCATGATAGTCTAAATGCTGTTTTAGAAGTTGTTTTTTTCCACCCTGACAAGAATACAATTGGGAGAAACACTGCATAGTAATTGTGCAGCACAAAAACGGAAGGCATAAAAGTTGCACTAAGCAACTCCTCATCTCAACTGCAAAATTGCAGTTGAGGTGAGGACCATTTAGATTCACCTGACAAAAAAAGCATGAACACCTGATTTGATGATTGAGCCTGCATGGTTCTCATCATCAGCCCAACTCACTAATAAATTACATGCTTATTCTTTTTGTCACCCTCTGCAATTTTGCACAGTGCACCTTTATACATATTGAACATATATATTGGCTACTGGCAGCTTCAATCTGAGTGTCAGTGCAGGTACTGACCTTCAAAAAATGTGTTTTGGGGTATAGAATGTGAAGATGTGGATCAATGTGTGTGTGTGTGTGTGTGTGTGTGTGTTTAAGCCTATGTGTGTTTGAGTGTCTGTGTGTGTGTTTTGGGGGTGACTCATCGCTGGGACAGAGGCAGAGCAGAGTGAACTTCAAACAGAGCTGTGGCTCCTTGGGGGTCCATTATACTGGAACTGACATGGTTCTAATGATGCTGGTGCGACTCTGGCAACAAAGGTAGCAGAGAAGTTCAAGGCGAGGATATTCCCATGACAACAAGGTGACTGACAGCTCCCGGGTCGCCGCGGACAGCAGGAGGGCGGGACTCCTGCACCGATGCACTCCCTGATTTGTTGTCAGCCAGTTTGATTGACGTCCGACGGTGACACGACCCCAGCTCTGTTCATTTCGAGATTCTGCGCTCGGCTAGTGTCGCCGCGAAGGTAGAACAATGAGATTAGACCATCCGAACCGTCTTCAAAACAGCTTTTTAATTGGACTGTTTCAACAAAAAAGCTGTCCGACAACTATATGCGGAGAGAAAATGCAAAAAAGAAAGCTAACTCTGTAAACAAAGGGAGAGCGGAGTAATAAACATGCACAGATAATCCACACAAACAGAAATGTGTGTGTGTGATGCAACCAATATGAGTTTTTGAAGGCCAGTACCAATAGTGATATTTGAATGTTATAATTTTCATTCAAGTATTTGTGTTTCTCCCAGAACTGTATTGTTGTCAGGGGCAGAGAAGTCTCTCAAACAGCATTTAGTCCATCATGGGAAACAAAAGCAAAGCCACACTAAGGAAATTGTTTAAGGCAGCACTTTAAGGCAAGGTGACCCATCACACTTTTTCAATGATAGGGGATTCTATGGGATTCTATGGGGTCATTAAAGGAATTTACAAAAAAAATCAATAAATTATGAAACAATTTAATAAAAAAAAATTAAATGTGCAAAGACAATAAAGCTTCATAACTTTTTTAGGCTGTTTTCATGAAGGAAAATCCATAACATCAGCAGTGCATGACATGGCCAGCCAATATTATCTGAAATTTAATACATTTAAATGAAAATAGAAAACAGATATATTAGTCAAACCCTGGTGTGTGTGCACGCTCAAAAATCCATTCTCTGAAAAACCACCCTCTTTATATAAGAAAGCACTCACAAACATGTAAATGCACATATTGGACACAAACCCAAGCAGACAGATACACCTGGACTGACAGAAAGCACAAGTAAACAGCATGCATTTTGAAATCCTACTGTCATTGATGTTTTAATGGCAGGTGCTCTGTCATCTGAAGGAGATGAGATGAAATAACAGTCTATTTA
Organism: Neoniphon sammara; assembly: GCA_900302535.1. Lineage (NCBI taxonomy): Eukaryota > Metazoa > Chordata > Actinopteri > Holocentriformes > Holocentridae > Neoniphon > Neoniphon sammara. The sequence goes on from OMKZ01000413.1 coordinate 19,237, forward strand.
CAATTAGTTAGCTACCGGTACCAGATGACTGCAGCTACAGCTGATTAAAGCTTCAACATACAAGTACCTAGCGCCGCCGCCGGGTACTGAAACGCTCTCTGAACAAGGCTGCACAGCAGAGTTAGCGATAAAAGCCAAGACTGCCACCGCTGTCCAATTACCGGAGAAATCTGGGCGTGTTCCCTGTTGGAGAGTTTCGGCGCGTCAGACGCTTGTGACATTAAAATTGTATGACTAACAGCTGAGATACAGAATGGAGAGGGGCAACAATTTAGGGCTGAAGCATGTTATCAAATCACAGGAAAGTGGTGGAATGACAGCGCCGCTTGAGATACAGGCTGAGAAGAGAGAAAGCCAGATGAAGGAGGTGTGATGGAGGCAACAGCGATTTCAAAAAGCGTCTTTTTCTTCTTCCTTCTCCTTGCTTGTAAAGGGATCCACAGAAACTAAACCCTCCATTCATCCGCACAAAGGCGAAGGGTGGAGCTGGATGTCTGTATGATACCGCAGCCGACCAACAGGCTGAGGGAGATTTTCCAAGCAGGGAATGAGGACACATTTTTAAGTGTTTGTACATGAACGGTAGGGCTGCTCTCCAAATATAAAAAGGTGTTGGCCATATTCACATGCCTCACTGGAATGTCAACAAGGTCGCCACCCAAAACTGCAGCACCCTGAAACACAGTCCCATGTCTCATACTTAATCCCATTGTCAAAGGGACAGCTTCACACGTGGGAATATTTCAACAGTTTCATTCCACTCAGAAACATGACTGTCGGTATGACAGCATGTTCTCAACCCTGCTGCCCCCATGAGTGGGTTTGTCATGACAAACACATGCTGTGTGTCAGTGCCACAGAACTTTATTTTAAATTCTAGTGGAGATCTCGAGGTTTCCAAAGACACCAAACGTCCTACTGAATTACAGGGAAATGTGTATAAAATGATGGACAAGATACCTAGATATATTGTGTTTGATGTAAAGCTGAAGCAAAGATGGTAAGAGATTTTTTTAGCTGCATTTTTATATTGAATGAAGAACATGAGGTGATATTTTCTCCCAGAAATGGATATACATTATAGAGCCCTGGAATGAAACCGTATCTGACTATATTTGGTTTGTAGAAAACTGTTTTATTCGCTCCCTGAGGAGCCTTTGAGAATTAAAAGATGTACTGTTCTACTTCAGGTACCTCAGATGCCCCGATGATAAGTTTACACGCACAGAGTTGTACAAGAATGCCATATTTTTTTGAACAGACTTAATTTACACTGTATCTTACTTGTATAGCCTCAAGACCAGGAACAGACAATTGATTTTTATTTTTTTTCATGTTAAACCCTCTCTGATGTGATGAATATCATCCACTCACGCACGCCCAAGAGAGGAATCCATATTCCTGGATGAGTCATATCATGAATCAAGAGTTTCTATGAGGATTATGTACTTATATTCAAAGATGTTAATGCAGGCCCAGGACTTATTTGTTTACTCGCTTCACATAACAGAGACTAGGATGGCATTCCACATCCACATGACACAATTGTATGCATGATTGAGTAAATCACTTACTCAGCCGAGCTCATCCGTCCAGATGAGTCCAAGGGGTTGGCTCATTATGCTTCTGTCTGCCTTCAAATGTCGCAGAGGAAAGAGGCGGAAATCAGCATTGAACTTCAAACCCAGAGCACATCTCAGCTGACACGGAAATCTGTCCGTGCTCCACAGTTGAAGATGAGAATTTCTATGTTGGGATACAAAACCAATAAAGCACCCTGGGTTGTTTCTTTTTTCCTCTCTATCACGCCCCCGTAAAGAGATATTTGTGCCTACGCTTTAGTCTGCATTCAAAGCCAACTGCAATGATTTCATCCTACTCAAACAGCTCCAACCGCAGAGCCAGTGTTTGTCTTCCTAGCAGAGACATAATCAGCGGTGACACAGGAACCTTCTGGGCGTTTAAGACACTGGCCCTCCGGTTCTTAATGGGGTTAAATTGCTGACATGCGGAGTGAGGTTAGGGTCTGGAAAACGGGTCTCCTACACCCCAATGATAAACTCCTCAGCCTCCTCAAAACGAAAAACCCATTAAACACCCGCAACGCCTCGTCGCCTCTCAGCAGCACTCCGCAGTCCAAGGCATGAAAGTGGGGGAGATAAAACAGAAATGTTAAATAGGAAAA
>OMKZ01000415.1:3151-20206 GCA_900302535.1 Neoniphon sammara
GGGAAGCCAAACAAAAGGCAAGCATAAAACATTTGGAAATCTTTTAAGAATGATTCAAAAGTCATGTTGGCCTTTTTCTCAAATATTGCTCAAAAAGTATTCAGGAACTCAGAGCTGATGTGCCAACTGATTCAAATGTACTTTTTGAACATTTCAATAGTGTGGCTTTGTTCCAAGGACCATGAAACATTTTAGAAGCGTTTTAGATAATGTCAGATTTCATTTACGCTAAAATGTTTGTTTTGTTGTTGTTGTTTTTTTTGGCTGATTGAAAGCTCTGATTTATTTGATAAATTAAAATACAATGTACCACTATGTATGCACCATGCTAAAAGGTCAGGATTACACAATATAATTACATGACTTGTTTGAACTGTAGTCCTTGAAACGTTTGGTAAGTAAGCAGGCAGAAAATACTCTCTAATATATGTACCAGCATTTTTTAACAGCACAGAAATGACAAAAATGTATATATATCACTCACCGTTTTATACGACACAATCTTAGTATCCAATCACTATGTTTCTGCAGAATATCCAACAAATGTAGTTCGATGTTTTTGCAAACCCTCAGCAAAATAAAGGACTTGTAAATGATTCATGAATGTCACAATTTGTGTAAAGTGCCACCAATATTGTATACTGATTGACTGCAGTACAACTCTTATCTGTATCACAAGCAATACACAGAATTCATTAATCTCCATCATTCAGACAGAATGGGCAGAGGCTTTGTGTATAGGCAATGCTCAGTATATCTATAACCACTACTGAAATGCTCAGTGAATGAAGAACGATCAACTAACTGCAACCACATTGCTGTCCCATTTTTAGCAATACATGAGTCTTATAGCAAACCGCATGTATCACAATGACAACGATTATCCAGATCTCTGCATTCTTAGCTTGAGCCATGGATGTTGCCATAGTAACACGAGTATGTCTTATCAAGTATGGCCCTTGTGATTTTTCACTGCAACTTATTTGGGCTTTTCACTGTAGGTATGACAACAGGCTATTGAGTTGTTGCATTCATTTCCATGTTAATAGAGTTAACAGCCATTGTGTGTTAGTGTAACCTCTGACCTAGCCCCGTCAAATTGTTGCCACCTAATATTAAATTAAGCCAGAAATAGAGGCTTTTTATGTAAATGGTGTAAAATACTTAAAAACTATAAATAGGCATAATTCAGTTGAGAGCTAATGTGATGGTGATATCAAAACATTTTTGCTCCACTTTAATGGCGAGATAGTAAAAAACAATTTATCATACAATATATTCAACACTCTTACTGGCTTGAATGTTGGTGAATTAGAATGATGGTGGGTATCTTGCACAGTTACTGGCTTACTGGAAATTCATACAAATTTATTTTGAGGTTAACATTTAGTACATGAAATTGATTATATGCAATATAATAAGCTTCTTTATCATCCTCATAGTATGTTTAGGATTCACAACTCAGCATGCATAATGTTTAAGTCTGCAGCTGGATTCTCTAGTTAAAGCACTGGAGATACCAGTTTCCACACAATTTTTAGGAGAGCCCATGTAAATATCAGTGGAAATGGTGACATAAAGTTGTATTTCACATCTGAACATCTGAAGAAATACTTTAAACTCTGCAGACAATCCTCACTGTCTGCTGATAACAGTCCAGGTGGTCTGCATTTTGCTTGCATAGCATAACCACAAAGTGCAGATTTTATTTGAACTTGGTAGTCACTTTGTAGCCCCCACTCGTCACACACTTGCGCTCCCTCCCTTGTTGAAAATAATGAGGCTGTTTGATGTGAGGCTACTGTAAGCGGTAATGAGAGGAGTATGCTGTTCAGGAGACATGAAAGCTCTTCAGTCCATTTGGACCATGAGCGGCCATTATGACGCAGGACAGAGCCATCATGGAGGTCTGCTGACTTTATGAAGGGGTACAGTATTTAATGATGGAGGCAACAGCTGAATCTGCCACCCTTTTAACTTCTCATAGGAGAAATGAGAGAATATTTCAATGATGTTAAACTCAGGGAGACCCACGGCATTCAAGTACATGGTGAATGGGTTATATGAAATGAAAAATTATCACACTGAGCCTCAATAAAATGATTGTGTACAGAACAGGTAGGAGATCACATCACAGATGAAAGGAATTTTCTAGATAAGGTCCTTGATTATACTAGTTTTAGTGACTGTTCAACTTCAGCAATACTTTGAGGCACTGGAGCATTTGTTCATAATTGTCATTTTTTGGTGGCTACTCTTTATTTAAAAAAAATGTCATCACAGCCCACTCCCCACAAAGCTTTGGACTGATGAGTCCATAAATTATCTTTTCTCATCCAGAGGCAGGAAGCAGCACATCTACCTCTTGTCATATCAATCTCTTTATCCTTCACAAGACGCCACTGTCAGTGGTGCCAGAAGAAACAGAGAGATACAAATGGAGAGAGTGGCTGAGTAGGAGGAGGGAGGAGAGATGGTGATGGAAGCATCAGCCTCTCTCCATTTGTCTATGGGACGATAGGAAGAGCCCCAGTGGTGATGGGGTTAATGTTTCTTGAGCCTTAGCTCTGGGGAACACTGTGATTTGTCACCTCAGTAGTAAGCCCCAGTGCTCAGTATCCAGTTAATGGTTAGACACAGCATCCTGCCACTGGGCACCATTTTGGCTCCATAACAATGGAAAGCCTGCCTCAGCCTGGCTGTGCTGTGGAGGACTGGGACCCTGCCGCTATCTGTCTCCCCAAAGACGGCAGTTCCTGATCAGTTAATAGTTAATGGATGCATGGATGCATCAATCCAAAGAGCTGTCAAGGAGTATAAATGCACAGATACGCAGACGGTGGGGGCCCAGTGCTGATGCTGTAAACATATCTTGTTAACAGGAAGCAGACCCTATGCCACCACAGAATTGACTGACAGGATCACAGATGACTAACAATAACAGCACAGATTTTTTTCCCTCTCCTGTTGCCTAACTAAGCATTTGTGCTGCCAATTCTTCAAAGCTGGAATAAACATTATTCCCTTTGATAACTCTTCAGAGGAAACTATAACAAAATGACTTAATGACAATGAATAGAGATAGTTGCCTTTTTACTCCTTTGATATAGATGGAACTACAACCTACAATACACATTTAAGCCATAAGTCATGATGGCTGAATCCACACTCTATCTATCTATCTATCTATCTATCTATCTATCTATCTATCTATAGTTACTACTTCATATTGGGTAGGGATTAAACAATATAAATTAAAACCTAGTATTGAGCATCTTCTTCAGAAAAGAATTTTTTGCATGGCACTGCTTCATTTTATCCATCTTCATCTTCACCTGACTATGTTAAAACATAAGCTCCAAAGCCACCGATGCAATTACAAAAACCACAGACTAATTTACACTGTCACTGACTACACAGCCACAAACCATTTCACCTGGTGAAACTCTGGATTATACCACAAGGCAAGAAAATTGGAGCCTGCAATGAGAGAAAGTGTTTTGATTTTCAAATGTGTAGAGCTGATCTGACTCATGCATATGAATGCCCCATTTAAAGCACCAAGACAAAACACATCTCTTTAGGTTTCCAACACTCTATAGGTTTGAGATCAGAGGCAGCGTCTGTCTGTGATACAGCCTGGGAAACATGCTGTATGGTATAAGGCCTTGTGTGGCCCCAGCATGGCTCCTATATACCCAGACAGGGAGAGACGTCACTCTCTTTGCAGTCCCCTGGTGAAAGTGACGGCCCATCACCAGCTAAAAGCCACTGGGGGGCGGAACGGGCCATTATGCACTATTCACGGGGAAACAGAAAGGAGGGGAGGGGACTGTGTGATGCTTACAGCTTTGCTATGCTACTAACCAGAGGGGGGTAAAGCAGCAGGTACACGCAGAGTGAGAGCCATTCTTTCAGTTTGTGCTCATCGGCTTCACAGGGTTTTCCTACTGACCGACTTAGACGCTGCAGGGGATGCAAGTTAACTGAACATGATGGAAACTGTATGACATGAAGGTATAAATATTACCATGCAGCCATAAAGATTAATTATGGCCAAAGAGGATTGGAAGTATATAGACCTGTCAATCCCAAGGAGGTCTACAACTATAAACCTTAACAATTTATCCATATCCTGATTGAATTTTTTTCACAGGGACTTTACTGGACAACCCCAGTCATGCAGGGTTATGTGTGACAGCATGTGTAAAGTATATAGTATATATATATGCATAATTATAAAACAAGATTAAAAGCACAGTGCATGAAAATGTAGGTAGTGTCAAACCTTTTAAACTGCACAATTCTCCCTGTATCATTCAGATCACTCAGCTGTCTGCTCAGAAAAGAACCAGGCTCTGTGCGCTCTGTTATTCTTTACTAATGGCTCCAGTTCACATCCATCAACAGTCAGCAGGCGTTAAAACAACTGCTCTGATAGATAAAGCATGCTGCTAATGCTGAAGTAGCTACATTTTGCATACATTTCATGCAGCTCAGATGTGAGATGCTTGATTTTGATGGTTAATTTAGATGCAGAATACATAGCTGGCGTTGAGGTTGGTAAGCGCATGCAAATCGTCACCCTGCTTAACAGAGGGTACGGTGTATGAGCTGAGCATGTTCAGCCCACTCATTTTGTGTTACTAGTCTTTATGTCCCAGCCTAAGCTCCCAGTCTCTGACTCCATCTTGGCCATGACAGGCTTGTATATATACACACACACATGCCAGCACACACACACACACACATAAACAGGGACACATTAATATATCCTCCCATATTCTCTCAATCGGTCTCTCTCTCTCTCTCACTCTCTTTCACTCTCTCTCTCTAAAACACACATGCGCACACATTCTTCAGACTTCGACATATTCTCTCTACTTCTCTATGGGTGAGCCATCATTATCTGGAGAGAGTGCCAGTGTTTGGCCACAGTACGTCTCCTTCCCAGTGTTGAACTGAACAGCGGAGAGACATAGGCTGCTGGTAGTGACACAGCTGTCACAGACATGCCTCATTACTGCTGTTGCAAATGTCAAAGCACTAAAGTAATCACTCAGAGCTCTGCTGGACACATGGTGATAATTTATTTTATGGAAAGAGGATTTGCAATTGTATGAGTGTGGCAATGTTATATAGATGAGTGAGTTTTACATATTGTTTTTCACTCTAAAGTAACAAGTGCTCGCGGAGATAGATACTTTGCAAGACAGCTGAATGCTAATGTGATGGCAAGTATCAGGATATTTGGCACAAGTAAAACCATAATAGACATTTCTCTCGGAAACAGTGAAGAGGAATCTACTCTGCAAGCCTCAGAGTCATTACTGTCAATCCAGGACACTCTCAGCCATCATGTTTCTCTCATGAGGTTGATGTCACAGTGTATTTCAGGTGAAATGGGGTATATTAGCCTATGGCTTTAGATTTCATCCAAATATGTTAAAGCAGTTGTGCTGGACATTGTTAGAGGGGTTTCTCAGATGGATGGCGATTAAAGGATGGGTGGAATTTTTTTGTACGTAGCCACTAGCACCATGACAGATTTGAATGATGGATCCCTGTTACAGGAAGCTGTGCTGCTCTGCCACTGTTGGTCTGGTTAAAGGTTAACATTTCATCCTGTCATCAATACCCACCACTGCCATAGCCATCCCACCTGGGCAGGGGTGTAGTTGGTTGCATTGTTTTGGAGGGTGGGGAGGAGGAGCTAATTAAGTCTGTTGTAAGAACAAGATTGGGCTGTTTTGATGGAGAAGTTGTCGTGGCGTTTTAACCCTTTCCTTTAATCCTCGAGGCTGAAGCTGTCTTCGGTAAGTTAGGATGTAGAAGCTACTATGTTACTGTGAATGCCTGACACACCTAACACAAGTTTATAAAACTGCTTGTATAGACTTTAATGATTAGTTTCATTGATTGTTCAGATTCCTGGAAGTTAGCAGTGCATATATACTACACACTTCTCTGCCACAGTGCTGAAGCCATATTGTAAGGGCCAAACCTGAACTGTTCCCAACAGCAGCTGTATATTTTCCTGCAGAGTAATTGAATTTCCTCAAAGTGTGTTCACCTCTCTCCATTCACTTTAGGTGCAGCATATACTGTAAGTCCTTTGACTTAGTTGCCATAGAGATATTGTGCTCAGGATAAAAACGGCAGACAGGACTCCTTGACCCAGGGTTGACTTGTAATTTATGAAGGAGCAGGGAAAAGTTATCCTCTCAATCTAGTGCTTCGCCTGATCAGCAATACAAATGAAGAATTTGGGAACCAGAACAATGGAAAGAATTAGGTACTTTAAAATGTTTGCATAACGAGCTCCTTCTCGCTGCAACAGTTCTCTTCTTCTTAATCACCTGCACTCTCCAGAACACCTACACCCTTCTTCGTGATCAGATACAGGACCGACGGGCTGATGTATGATCCGAGGAATTAATCTGCAGAGCCTGATTGCCATTACTGCCATGCGATTATGCACCTTGATTACTGAGCCCACCCCAAGGACCATGACGTGCCCCAACGCACATTTTAAAGGTGCGCATAAAATTATGTGGTGATTACCCCACAATAGATCAATCCAGAAGTGAATGAGACTGTGTGGCCATATAGACCGTCTCAAGTAGGACTGTGATTATTAATAGGTACTTGAGGTGACCCGATACATGAAGCTTGAACCACTGAAACAGCCTCTGATCCCTAATATAAGCAAATAAATTCATTTTCATGCACTGTGAAGGTCATTATTGGATTATTGTTGTAGAGATGGAATTGTTTAGAGTTCAAGCATGGATAAAAGGCATGTTAAGCTTTTCAGAGACTACTGGGGCTGCACTTGTTCCACTTACGATAGGCTTCAGACATTAAACAGCACCACTATTGTGGACTGTCTTGACGCTTAGGTGGGCAGCATGCCACGATTAGCAGCTTATATCATATAGACCTACCAGAGGAAAGTATTTGCCTGTGTACAATGCAAAAGAAAATAAAAATAGGGTATGCAAAATAACCAAACTTTTTGCGTGCCAACCAGAGGGAACAGATAGCTTGTCCTTATAAGTAACGTACATGTAAGAACATATCATTCTGCAATGACACTGATCCTCAGAATTCGGGCCCATCTAATCCTTTACTCTGTCATTTGTAAGGATTTTTTTATTTAATCCTGAGCCAAAGTACTCATTTGGTACAGCTGATAAATAGTCCCATTGACTTATCCAGAAGCAATCCTACATGAAGCGATTAATTGGATGAGACAATGAAGAAGTGAAATCACATTTGTTTATGGTTTTCTCCCTGGTTACATGGAATACTTCAGTCACACAGGAGCATTACATTGGATAAAACCCCCGTGCAACAGTACAAATGTTAACATGTTTGCATTAGCAAAGCACTGCCAAGGATTTAATGGACTTGATGGGCCACCATTCACAGCAGAGGAGGCCCACATTCTGAGAAAGCACGGTGCTCAGTGGCGGTCATGAGCCCTCCCAACACAATTACTTAATGGCATCAGCAATTACACATATCTACAGTAGTTGCAAACATAAATGTCATTCAGAGAAAAGGAATGGAGTTATAGTTTGTTGCCTGTTTCAAAGCATGAGTTTGAAAGCTCTATGATAAGGTAAAGCTTTTGAACATGACAACACAGCTGATTAAAGTTAAAACTGTACTCGTATAGAATAGATCAAGAGCCATTTACAGTATGCAAATGTGAATCTGAGCTGCCAAATGCAGAGATTTCATCAGTGGCCAGAGTTCAATAACTCTTCAGTCTTCAAGTGTATGGATAATGGTCACTGTGACTGCACAGCACTGCAATTCAAAACCTCAACTATCCATCACTGGACAATGTTTGCCACTAAAACAACATGCATAAGGGACTGCATGTTCATCTGCAGGGCTCTGTGCTATTGTAAGTGATGATGAGTGATGGACAGGAGAGAATGGGTACATACTATTCACAGGATTCCATGTGGCAACTCGCATTTTCACACTGGTACTGTATGTTTGTCAGCTACAGACAACGCAGGCACTTACGCACTGCCGTGGGCAAGCAAAGTGGTGTTCTGCCAGCCGACTGCGTCATGGGCACATGGGTGTTCTGTGTACCACTGTGGAGTCCCTGGTACTGCATGTGTGCCTGTCCGCTGTGCAGAAAAAGACTGTAAGAGTTCAGCATCTAAGAAAGATGCCCAGAGAGAGCAGTGTGTTAGAGTCTGACTTTGAGTGCCATGGTAGCAGTCGTTCTCAAACGTGTAACTCTCTCTTGCATATGCAGCATACAAGTAATAAGGTAAGTTCATATTTGCTAACATTAAACATGATCAGAATCATACTCACAGCATGGGAATAATATCAGTTCATGGAATTCAGTTCAGGAATGGTATGCCATTTGTACAAAATATACTGACCTGGAAATCATTGTGTTATATCTGAAAGGATTCAGATATAAAGACGAGTATCCAATAGGAGACTTAATTGCCATCATTCTCGGAGAGAAAAAGAATTTGATAATAGACCATAATGCTGTTCGGTAATTGAGAAGAAACTGCCATCTCTCAATTGTGAAAATGAATGACTGATTGAACAAAAGAATGAATAAATGGAGAAAACCAGATAATCTCAATGACATGGCAAGAAAATATCCTGTTGAAGAGATTTAGTCTAACATGGTGTTCATCTCTACATTTATAACCCATGAAAAGTGATCTTTGAAGTCAAGGAGGTCCAGAATCACAGCACTGAGTAATAGGGTATTCACTTTAATGTGTTTGAGTCAAAGGCCTTATGAGTCACAGGGTAAAACTGTGATGTCTAATGTTACGACTACACTATATGGTGCCACGGGTGGCCTCTTATAATGTATATTTTGGGAAGACACAAACTCGACACCCATATGACTGCTCTAATGGGAGGATTCAATGTTGTAAGGCACAGATGGTCAGAATAAGGAAGGGAGAACAGTCATGCAGATATTTATAGAACATGCACAAGACACTTGTGTCTTCCAGAAAATGTTTATTTTGTTCATAAATTTTTTCATAAAAATAACAACATCGATATTAATTTAAGATATTGTAGAAATTGTGTATATACAAAATCTTTACTTGAACAGTTAATATAACTTAAGGCGAGTTAAATTACTTTTTTGCAGTACCCTGACTGTTGCTGATAATTTCACCAAACTCTCACCATTGTTTTTGCTAAAGTGAACATTTCAGCATAACTCCAGCAAATGATACCAGGAGCCAAACCCTTTCATCTCCAAGGTAAAGTCCACAGAAACTCGCAGCAATGTGTGCTACCTGATTACTCATAAGCAATGTTTATATGATCTGCTAGTTATTTCTAGCTTGATTTAACATACTTCTGTACATACTGTAAAATCATTGAAAAACCATACTACAACTAGTGTACATTCTTGTCCCTTTCAGATCTAGATCAGCATCAATGAAATATTTCTCATCATATCAACAATGGGATGAAGTGCGAAAATGCTTGATATCAAATTGTAACATTTAAAATATTGTGATGCTAAACAATAGCCCTCCAAAACCTAAACATTGTTAATGACTTAGAATGCATTTCACTTTAAAAATGAAGCTCAAATGTGGTAAATGTAAAATATACACTTAGCTATAAAAATACAAAGAAGTACAGTGATACAAATATATTTATTTCCCATTTATGATATATCTTTCACAATTGTAATAATTCAAACAATTGTAACACAACACAAAGACCAGTGACGAAAACACTGACAGCCAAATGATAAAAAGTTAAACAAACACTAAATCTGGGCAAAGATGGACAGCTTTATGGTCAAAGCCATAAATATGTTAGCCTACATTCATGTCATAAACCTTCACTGTGGAGTGAAGGACTACCTTGACAGTGGTCGATATTCCTTTAGAAGAAAAAAAAAGGAAAAAAAGAAAAGAAAAAACACTGACATAAACATGCATTTTAAGAACCATTGTCCGAACCATTGCTCTAAAAATGCTAAAAGCAGAAAATAATAATCTTAAGTGGAAATATTAATAATCTTTAAGTTTAAGTGCAATCCATCCCAGGCTCACAACGCGGAATGGTTTTCTTATCGAGGTTGGAGCTGTCCAGATGAAGAGGTGCTGAACAGCAGTCATGCAATGCCGCAGTGAGGTTTGGCCCTGTTGACAGTAACAGCAACAAGTCACTGTTGAGTTGTTAACCCACTTTTACAACGTATGCATCATTGCATAGAGTCAGCAGCATCAACAGCAGGCAATAGGGTCGAAGCAGACCCCCTTTTTCCTTTCTGGCCCTCCAGCATCTTCCAAAACCTCTTGTGTCAGGGTTGGACTTGCCAGTCAAACCAACTGAGACATCAACCTGTAATCAGCTGGTTGGCTTATCTTCCAAGACGGAAAGATCCTAATGTTGTGTGGACATATATAGTACTGTGGGGGCGTTATCACTTTTCAAATTCCCTCGGGAAGAGTGAATTGCCATGCACTGGTGGCAACCTGTGGCTTTATTTCCATTTTCTCCTTCTGTTTCAGGTGTACGCGTCCGTGCCGTTTCCTCTCGTCGCTCCGGGCGAAACGTTTGCCGCAGACATCGCAGGAAAACGGCTTTTCTCCGGTGTGAGTCCTGGTGTGGGTGGTAAGGTGGTCGCTACGGCTGAAACTGCGCAAACAGATGCGGCACTGGAAGGGTTTGTGCCCCGTGTGGATGCGAATGTGCCGGTTCAGCTCATCCGAGCGGGAAAAGCGCCGGTCGCAGCTCTCCATGGGGCAGGTGAATGGTTTCTCTTTGGCCGGGCCGTGAGAGGTGGCGGGGCTCTTTCTGGCCCTGGGAGGCTTCGTCACACGGGTGTAACTTTGGGCAAAAGAGTCCGGCAGCAAGGATGAATAAAGGATGGAGTCTATGGTGCTCGGTAAAGCTGGTGATGTGTATAAAGAATCGCACTGATTGGACGGTTGTGGAAGTTCGACGGGGAATGTGACTGGCTTCAGGTTGGATGAGAGGCCCATCGGTGGTGGTGGTGGTGGTGGGTAATTATTGTACAGAGGACTGGAGTAGCTCTGAGAACAGGTGTCAGAGAAACACGGTTCCTGCTTAATGCCTCCTTCGACTTTAAACTCCATCTCCGGGTTGGGGCAAATTGGGGGGAATGTGTCCAAGAGTTCCTTTACATCCATTTGCTGGTCAGGGGGGAAATCATTTGACATCGGGAAGGTTTCTGTCTGAAAGCCCGTTTCCAAACAGCCAGGCTTATTAAATGTGCCCCATTCGTAACAGCTGCTTTCAAACTCGTTCTTGACCACTACAGGGAAAGACGCGGCTTCTGACTTTGGCTCAACCTTCTTCTGGTTTGGGGCCGAGGAACCGAAGCTCAGCTGTGAAGAGGCCGGGTCTTGAGTGTGGCTCCCGGCCTGATCGTCAGCAAAGCTTGGACACGTCTGATCCGGAGAGTATACAGGAGGAGTGGGTCCGGAGCAAGTGTAGGATTGCCTCTTGGCAGGGTCTCCAAAATCGCCATGGCTGCTTTCCATCGGCGCAGGCGATGGATAAGTTCCTCGGCCATTGCCACTGTGCTGCACTTCTGAGATTGGTAACGTAGATATACCAACAATCTCTGTGATCATGTTGAGAAGTGTTTCGGTGCTGCACGGCGCCCCCTGAGATGCTTCTACATAGAAACTGCCGGAGTAGGCGAGGGAGGTGGGGGTGTAGGTGTCTTTTGGGCACTCGCAGGGGTTAAAAGCAAATTCCGAGTCGGAGGCTTCGGTTTTGAGGGTTACAGGGGTTCCCTCTGTTGAATTAGAAAGAGAGAAAACTTTGTCATCACAAGTGTTTCATGCAGAGAATCCATGCAAATTAAACGGGGAAAAGAAGCACCATTACATAAACATTCATGCGTAATCGGCACAGCTTTGCCTTGATGATAAACGCTTTGATATACAAGTCAAGTATTATCTCTTCTTGAATTGCACACATTTGTTACCCTTCATTTCATCTTTCCGTGCATGCACATTTTATCGCCTGTGCGGTGTTGCAATAATGCGAACTCACCGTGGCCAAACTGGGCAGGTACCCCCCGCTCTGCATCGACATACACCTCCTGGTTATCTTTCCGCACGCTATTTTCCATTCCCAGGGAAGAACTGTTGCAATTTTCAAACTGGGGGTAGAAAGAATCTTTAGCATTCAAATCCATATTGTTCAACATAATGGTGTACTTAGAAGTCCGTCTCTCCCAGGGAAATGACAGAAGGGGAGATGCAAAACGAATGCAAATAACTGTTGTTTCAACCCCCCAGATGGTTTCAACAAATTATCCAAAGTGGTCTGTCTGTGTCAAAAGGTGTAAAAAGCAATTAGGTATTCCTTTTCGTCTCAGCTCCTCGGTATTTGCTGCTGTGGATTTCACATCAGCGACTTCCCCTCTCTCTCCTTATATACACTTTGGCTGCTCCCTCAGCCCTCCTCCCCATTCATCAGCTCCAGTGAGAGGATTCCCCGCTGCGTGTAAACTTCATGCCCATATATGGACAGAGGATGTGACGTGTCCCCTCCCCCCTCCTCCCCCCATATTGGAGAGATGGAGTCTGACGTTGCAACAAGTGGCGATCAGCGCTGGGTGGTAACATATATCAGCGATGTTATTTCTTTTGACAGTATCAAATATTATAAGGTATTAGTATTCATCTTTAAGAAACAACACTTCATTTTTACGAATCCAAAACACGAGGCCGCCACTTTTGGTATCACCCCCTCCCAAACAGGCTATCAGAGTGAAGCTGAATTGTCCCAAACTGCATACCTCCGCCATCCCCCGAATATTTTTTGGTGTGAAACGTCGTTCTCTCACATTAGACAAACTCATGAGAAATGGCAGAAAAGTTTACTCTCTCTTACTTTCTTTTTACTAATATCGATTTCCACCCGTTTGATTTTTGGGAGGGAAATGATGGCAGTGACATTGGACGTCAACGCTGTTTGGTTCCCTTGATGATTCACAGGAGGGTTACCCCGCTTTTGGAGATTAGAGGGGATGTGAGTCGCCAGTGTAGGGGGTGTACTGGAAAAGTAACTAGTAATATTACCAGTTACTATAGGCTATTTTCGAAGAGAATAACGAGAAAATTGCAGTTGAATTAATTAATTTGAGGAGCAATCCCAACACTGGCGGCGATGTTACTGTATGACCTTTATTATCACATCTGAGGACTAACTTAATGACGGCAGTATCCTAAATTAGGCCTTAATTTGTGTGAATAGCATAGCTTGACTCAGAATATCCACACACGTGTCAAAGACTTTTCGTGTAATTATCTGAGAGCAGTAGAAGATTTGTCCAGACTTTGTTAATCTTCTTCATTCCTGAGATATGCTTTTAAAAGAATGTTACTACACAGATATCACAACAAAACCTATATTTAATATCCTATAGGAATATTATAATGATGGAGATAAAACGCCGTCAAGTACCAAATAATCAGTTATTGTGATACTAGGAGGTGAAAAAATAGCCCAGGTAATTATTTACACAATGACATGACAAGTCACTCTAGGAATATTAAAGAGATTTTTCGTCAGTCGAAATTTGAGGTCTCAGATCTTTGAATGCGACTGTGACTGGTGGGCTAAAGGTGTCTAGTACATTGGTGGGAAAATTGATTTGCAGGGCCAGGCATGCAGCACAAGAAACATCACACTGAACCAAGAGGTAAAATACAGAAACATACATGGCACATTGATTTCGATTTTGGTTTTATTTCTAAGGTTTAGCACAGCAGGTGGGACCACCTGTTCTTTGTAGCCCTGACAGCCGACATTCATGTGCTAGGTGATTTGAGGACATGCAATAGCCTATTTAAATTGCAAGCTAGACTGTATTTACAATAATAATAATAATAATAATAATAATAATAATAATAATAATAATAATAATAATAACAATAACAATAATAACAATAATAATAATAATAATAAAGCGATAATTTTTACAGTAAAATACCGCAATACCTCCTCCTCCTACTGTGCGAGTAGACCTTGAAAAACAGATTACAGTACGTTAACGTATTGGTGATATGGTTTGACTGGCAAGATGGCAAGATATGAGCATATAGTTATATTTTCTGAAGTCAGACTCAGATTAGCTTTGCATGTGTTTATAAAGTGAGAATTATAGTGAACTGATTACTCCTAAAGATGAATAGCTATGCCCAAGACCAACTTTCAGAGGTTTAATTCACCCTTCGCTTGAGCAGAGATTTCCACACTGTGCCAGCCTAATATCTGGGTCAAACTGCATGGTCTGGATGTTTTCAGTGGTTAAACTGAACACCCCTTCCTGGTGGGCGACTGCTCAGCTTTTGTTTTCGCTTGTTCACTTCCTCTAGTGTGGTCGCTGGAAATTGTGATCGCTTACACCGAGGACGAACTGCAAAGCTCTGTCCAAACGAATCCTTGGCCTTTAAGGAATGAAGGGAGTCGATAACACCCCTGAGGTGTTCAGTGGTTGAACCCAACTGTTCACATGACATTTCAACCCCCAAAGCATTTTTTTTATTTTCAGTTTCGCATCTGTTGCTGGGTGCACTCCGTGGTCACATTTCCTATTACAAAAAGTCGATATGCTTTCATAGGACGTTGCTGTCTGCAGTGGCCCTCTGGCACCAGTTTGCGTTTCAGCACCACGGATAGCGACAGTGCAATATGAAGTCTAACCAACAGGGTTGCTACAATAAAATACATCTGACCAAGGAAGCACCAACACACGAGCCCCGGTATACTCAAGGGCTCCTGTGGTTCTGTATTTATGTGAAACACATTTCTCTTGCATGAAAGCAGTGCTGTCCTAGGGCTATAGGGAAATCTCAGTCACTAATCATTTTGCATTTCCTTTTTTGGTGGAAGCAGTGGTCAGCAGAGTGATCAAGCCTCTATTCACACAACATGAGCAGTGTTCCTGTGGCTTAAGTAGTGTGATATTAGCTGTATGTGAAGGCTCTCCACAAGATGAACTCAAAATTAGAAAATGTCTAGTAGAGAAACATAATTGTGTCTATTTCAGCACAAATGCAACAAGACTAGTAGACCTAATAAGCAACATCCTTATGCTTTTACTAGACTATTCAAATTTTATGCTATCTCCAACACTGAGGAGTGAAAAATATATCAAAGGATCTGCGAGTTGCTGCCCTGTCATCTTTTTAAGTTAGCGTATGATAATAGCATATAAGCTCTTTCATTGCGGCTTTGACATTCTCTGGAACAAATCGTTTTCACCTTAGATGTGCACTCTAATTCTAGGCCCAGAGATGTTTAGCTTTGAGGAACTGCCTCCAAGTAATCCTGAGTCTATTAAAACCAATCTGATCACACAGAGTTCAGATCACGAGATGCTGTTATGATAACTGCAGTGTGGCTGTAACCTCTCTCCTCCATAAAATGCCACAGCACAGGACTAAGTAATGGATTTATGTAATGTTAGCACTTACTGACATTATAGCGCAGGGGTAACTCCATACCTGTAAAAGTTAAATGAAAACCTTTGTTGTATTCCACTGCATTTAAGCACTGTGAGCAAAGATGCTCTGGTTTCTTAGGGAACAGCATGTTAGCTTGAGAAAGAATGTAGAGCAACACAAAGCTGCTTCCATGCTTTAACAAGGATATTGACTTCAAAAGAGGTTCAAAGCATTGGCTATGGCTAAAAGATGAAACATTGCTATAATGAAAGGATATCTAGGCACTTCTACTCGACAAATCATTTCAGTAAAGCACAAGAACATGCTTTAATATGGTCCTGGACTGAAATGTTTCATACTACCATGTCTTTCCAATTAGCCAAGGTACTTGTTTGACCTCCTACACAAGATAACAAATTAAACAGTGATTTTCTCTGAAATTCTGAATTCTGAACTGAATAGTCAAATTCAGTTGTCTTTTGCTCTGTACATCAAGCATTAGGCATCACAAGTTACCTTTAATAACATTCTACATATGTATTGAGGCACGTTTTTACCACTAAAAGATTGGATTGGTTTTGTCTTTACAATAATACACATTATAAGAGAAAGTGCATTAGGGCTTATCCATGTCAGTATTTATGTCATCTTTACCTTGGCTTCTGTAATGCCTTGTTCTCCTGTCTCAAACCTCAAGACATGACATGTGGTACATGGTTTTGCACAACTGTACAGCCAAGTTATTGATGAAAACCCTCCACGTCAGTGGGTCATATTATCCCTATTTTAGCTTCTTCATGCTGGTAGCTTGTTAGTTTTAGAATTGATTTTAAGATTTTATGTTACTTTGAATACTTGGACAAATCTTGCCTATGTCTACATCGCATATTTTTAATGCCCTGTGAGCCTGTGAGATCCTCAGGTTGGACCATCATATGACAGGCAAATATTTAGAAAACCCTGACTTTGGAGCTCATGCTATCAAAATTATTGTAATCTTTTGGCTTTAATACATTTGTCTATCTGAGTTCATATATGGTATTTTTGTTGTTCTGACTAGTATTCATTTTTAGATTTTTGGGCTTTAAAGCATATTGTAACTCTGCTTTGAAGAGAGCTATACAAATTAAGGTTACTTTTATTATTATATTGATAATAAGCCAAAAGCAGGAAGGCAGAGGACTTTCACCTCTGCTACGGAGAACAAGTAAGCAATTTCTGCAAGTTCAGCCATGGATTTATAATTGGTATTCTGAACTTCTGTGGTCAGTCAACTCCACTGCTTTTTGATTTTCAAGTTGTTGACCCAGACTCTCTATCAAGTGTAGGAGTTGAGATGTCAACTGATTTGGTGTTAATTCTTCATCATTACTCAAAAGTATAAAGCACATTGTTTTAGTTCTTACTTCAAAATAGATCTCTATCTTGATGTACAGTGGTTCCTAAAAGTCTCCATACCTTGGCATTTTGTCAACCAACCATGCATCCCACAGTGTATGAGAGTAAATAATAGAGAAATCTGATCCATACCAGGAAACCCACTGAGATGCAGAGGCTGTAGATGTTTGGAAAAAAAAAAAAAAAAAAA
>OMKZ01000427.1:33158-50205 GCA_900302535.1 Neoniphon sammara
TGATTAAAATGCTAAATATATTATCCAATACAGTGAAAAAAATCCAACTTACTAAGTATGCCAGTTTTAATAAATTTTTATTGTCAAAAATAGCAATTAATTAGCTAATCTTTAAAAAAAATGCTAAATTTAGCTTATGACATACAGTAGAAAATACAAAATGTGTGATTTTCTCAAACAAAGCTTTACATGAACATAAACAACAAACTACTTATAGAGCAAAGCAAAAACACAAGTGAATCACTGAACAAAGTGTTTCCACTGCTTCATCTAAATGTGCAGCCTCTGTGTAAAACGTGCTTGCTTTATTTAAAAGTGGAATTAAAGGTACGTTCCTCAGTTGAAGTATAATATCTCCTCATAAGTTCCTCATACAAACACTGACAATTAAAAGGTTGATTTGAATGCATTTTGAACATTTAAATGTTATGTTCACGTTTATCTTGTTTGTAAACACTGGAGCAAATGGAACGGATATTTTAAGTTATAGTGGTGAAAAAACAGGGAAGTTGTGGAACAAAAAAAGTTAAGTTGTGAAAAAAAAGTCACACCCTTCAAGAGTCTGTGTGTCGATATTCAAGACATTTGGTGCTTAACAGAGAAGCCACATTGTACATGACAGCAGTCTCTCATTGGCTTGGGACAGTGGTAAAACTTGTCGTTTCACATGTAATGAACCAAAGCACAAAGGTCTCATTCTCACGGTAGCTTTGGAGAGCGCAAATGCCTATTGATGTTGACTGTGACGATGTAACAAGTTAACAAGGAAATGAGGGGCTCACCATGGGAAGATTAGCATGAGAAGGCTCCGGCTTCCCAGCGCACACACTTTGATGCTTGTGTGAATCACTCAGAGATTCACACAGTCCACACCCAGGCCTACTCCACAGGTGGTGTCAGTGTATGTGACTTCAAGCTCGCCACTCCTCTGCTCCCCGAGCCGTCCCAGCGCTCAGACACACATACAGTACACACACACCACCATCGCCGCAGGATGCCGAGGAAGGGGCCGTCCTGCCGTCCACACCCTGCGCTGTCTCCATACCACACCCTCCACATGTGAGAAGCTCCCTCTGCAATCCATCACCACACTGGCCAACACACACAAGCCTCATAACCAACCCGCTGGCCTTACACGAGTAAACAAAGTGTCGCAGGCGCTCTGTTTCCTCATCACTCACCCGTTGTGCCAAGACGCTAATTAATACTCTGACTTGGAATGGTGCACAATTATGGAAAACACTGTAGAAGAAGATACATTTTTAACAAAGGCAGCCACAGTGAGTTTGCAAGACCATCCAAGGGAGCAATGGTTTATGGGAACTAAATTTAGTCGGCAGATGAAGTTAGTTTTGGTGGACCCAGCATCTTTGAGGCTGATGGTGCTCTCTGGCTGGAGCACGCCTGAGTAATAGCAATCTATGTACCTCTGTGGAATATCATTAAAGAGTATGTGTTATTAGCAGCTAATCCAATTTGCCCAGGGCTTCTCAGCACCCTATAAACATCTCTACTGTATCTCAAACATCAGCAGCGGTCTCTTTCTTCAGATCTTGCATTTAAATAAAAAACCTATTATACAGCAAAAAAATAGTGGCATGGGAATCTCAAAGGGAATGGCTTACAGTGCTTCTCTTGCTGGTAGCAAACAAATGTTATTTTAAGAAAGCAGGTTTGGGGATAATTTATGTGTAGTTAATTAAATCTCTTGTTGTTTGTGTCCTTTTAAGGTTCTGTAGTGGGCCTGGCTTCACTAATTCTGTGTGTTAAGCAAAAACGTCAAATTTTCCAAGCCCTGTAGCGTGTAAAACTCAGGGCCCACCTTGTTTCAAATAAGAGTAGGAGGGATGAAATGGAGAAAAGGATAGATGAAAAAATAAATCTGCTGTGTAGTCAAATTTGTTTGCAAACTTGCAGGCAATAGCTTAACTTTGGTTCAGTGTGATGGAGTAGTCTGTAGGAGTGCAACAATCACTTATAGCACAGATTTTAATCACCCTTGAAGATTCATTAGTGATTATGAATTAGACATTCTGTTTGATTTGATTCCATAAGATTTGGAATAACATATTGATGAATTTTGTTTCTCCACAGACTTCTCAAATAGAGAGAAGGTCAATGCCAGCCATGGGTTACATCACACACACTGTCAGTGCACCGAGCTTGCATGGCAAAACGGTATGGTCCTTTTTATTACATTTACCACAAAACGTTAAAAAATAGATGACTTTTTCCATATAAAGGGAAATAACCACTCAATATAAAAAAAATGTTTTCCCATAGTTTAGGACAGCTCATGTGTGAAAATAAACAGTTCAGTCCAAAACCAGAAACCATATAATTAAACTCATATCTGAGACACTATCAAGATGTAAAATCAGGAGCTACTGCATAAACTGGGAGACTGTTTTTGGGAACCAACATTTAGTTTGTTTTCATTTTCATGCCATTCAAGATTTGTCATAGTGTTATCAGTTCTAAACTGGATTATACACACTTATATCAAGAGAATCTCCTTGGCTGATCTAGTCAGATACTTTATCGTCTTTTCCAATCAGTCCTCATAGCAGCTTTTGATTTTACATTTTGAGTGAGATTAGGCTCTTAGGTACCTTGTATATGAAAAGGACACCAATAGTAGCTAAAGTTTGCTGGCCTCTCTACCACTTGGCATTCTCAGCTACTACTATTGCTCAGCCACTGTTACTGCCAGATGGTTCTGAAGTATTTTCTCTCACCCTTCTGCGCTTTCGCTGGCCTCTGGCCCCTAAACCCGGGTCTGGCTGCAGCCAGAGGAGCTGACTCTGCTCCTCATTCAGCTCCGGAGGCACCAGGCCAAGATGGCTGGTGTGCATAGCCCCGGCGATGCGTTTGCTCACCTGCAGCACCACCAGCACAACGGCCTATTAGGCCCCAGCATGCAGGTCAGGGGCCCTCGTACCTCCCCAACTCCCTCTTTTCAGCACATAGCACACCCCTGCCAGTGCATTGTGGCCCCCTCTTCTCCCCAGCCAAACCCATACATTCTTTCCCCATCATTCATAAGACTGTGTGGTCTGTTGGTATTGCTTTGTTGTGTTGTTGGTTTAACCTTTTTACAGCATAGGCTGCACTGCACTCTAGACGGTGCAGATTGCAGATTGCCTATTGCCGACACACCAGCCTGTTTTTTTATAGTTGGTCTCACCCATCCACTTAGTTCAGCACTTGAAAAAAGATTTTAGAGCCTTGTGTTATTCTGTTTGTAAAAAAAAAAATTAATATGCCATAATCCAAGCATGTTGCTTGTTGACTGTGCATTATGCCTGCGTTTTACACTTTTCGTTATTGTTTGAGACCTGCAAACTCAGACAACCGCATTAAGAAATGTCTCATGAATACAACACATTTGTTGCTGCATTTCTGTGTAGACTGATGTATCTCTAACTGTGAAAGATGGGATTATGGCTTCAGATTATTGCCCTGAAGCAGCCGTCAGGCCACAGTCTCAGTCTCCCTTAAGAACCTGTCCAGATGCAGTGCATTGCTGTCCGACTAGCAGACCAGAGTGAAGCTGCAACGGTGCTCAGTAATGGCAACTACACAATCTCTAATGTACAACCATGCTCTGGCCATCTTCCATGTTTATGTGAATGTACATAAACATTCAGTTTGACCACAAGGCCGCTGCTGCTCCATTGTGTATGAGGTCAAACAAAAGACATTACTGCCCAAACTGTAAGTTAAATGAGTTGAACAATACTTTTACTTAAGTGCAATTTGGCTTTGCTATCACTAGATGCAAATACAGTAACTGCAAGTGAACTGAAATTAGGATCAAGTGAAAAGTGAAGTTCTGTTAGCAAAGCCTGAATGACAAACAAGCTTAATGTTTGAAGAGTCCTCCAGTCACACATTATCCTTTGCAGCTTCATTTCATGTGATTTATCTCTCCACTGCTCACTTAAAGGCTGATGATACTTACATACAACTGAAGAAGGACCTGGAGTATCTAGATTTGAAGGTGGGCCCCAAGAAAGTAAATGTCTCTCTCTCTCTCTCCTTTTCCTCCTCCTGTTCACCTCCCATCTCTGGACTGCTATGTTGCTATCCTGCTGCTGCCTACAGTGTCTGCCTCCCTCTTTCCCATTCCTGTCTCTTCTCTGTCCCTCCACATGCTGTCTGTTGTCTTTTTTATGATGGAAATAACATTTCTGTGCTAACTTGTTTCTGTTGATATTAATTTTCCATTTGAGGGTCCATTCTTGCATTAACACCCTGGTTTTATTATGAATTCAGCAAATAGCCCAATACTTGACTGACACAAAATGATAATGACTGATGCCTTTGTTACCTTTACTCTTGGAGTCCTGATGTTTATTATATACCATCTGCCTGGATATTTTCAATTGGGTGATAGCATTGTACTTTAACATGCGCTATATGGGGTGATGAACTTACATGTTACCCTATCATACGTGTTGATGCCTGTGTTAATGGGAATTGAAGTTTTTACAAGCACATGACAGAGTTTCAAAACTACATTTTGAGTCACGTGAACTCCAATTCCTGTTTGGGTGTTAGAAATAGTACAGTGACATAGACCTATTACTGCTGTTATTCATCAATATCTTTTCTCATTTAGCTATTTAGCTATCAGGCATATATTTCCCATTCACAACAATGTAAAGCATTCAATCTTAATTAATTTGTATGTTTAACACCATAAAACATTACCTAGCATCATGCGGGTTATTTTTTTAATTTTTATTTATTTATTTATTTATTTATTTATTTGGGAATGGAGGGAGGTCATCTGTTGATGTGTACAGAACATCCTGTAACTCCTCTCCATTTCCTGTTTCAAAACAGATCCAAAGTATTGACCCGATGATCGTTTCAGTACACAATGTGCTTGAAAACTCCACTCCAAGTTTTGGGTACAGTTGGAATGTAAGGATGGTGTGCATACAAAGTGACACAGACCATTCCACTGCTTTTCAAACGGAATGTGATGCATCCCTGGCAATGAGGAAATTAATGTCGTCTTTTGCATATGGATATCTTGGTCTGGTCACTGATTGGGTGATAAACTTTGATGAGATGTGATGATGGGAACTCTGTATGCCAACGAGCTTCCCTGCATGCTGTCCTGAATTTATGTTTGACACCTTACCTTTTGCTTTTGTTTTGCTTGTTAGTGCGACAGAGGTGACCCAAGGGTGCTCTTTGAGAAACATGCTGGCACTCTGATTTATGACGTAGAAAACTTGCAGGATAAGTAATACCTTAGTTATATATCATAGCCTTTTAATGGAATCAAGAGCCCTTCCAGTGTTCAATAAAGGTTAAATCTGAGAATATTTCATACCTCAGGACAGATCCGTTCATTGTTTGGAAAAAAATACGTTTTCCCTTTCTAACCAAGTTTGTAAATCAAAATAACACCATTTGAGGAAGTGTGTTCCTCCCGTAATGTTCAAATCAAGGACACGGTAGCCAGGAAAGAGCAGCTTTGTGGTTTTCAGGACTTCCCCAACCTCTACGATGCAGACACTATCTCTGCATAAATGCTTTTGCTCAGCTTCTGCACAAACTTTTGCTCTACTAGCTTATGCATTTCACTGTCCCAGATCGTGATTTTTTCTCTTTTTTTTAACGCATTATGTTGTCTGGATTCATCCAGCTTGACACGTCTCTCTGTATGTTGTTTCTTGAATTTCATCCAATGGTTGTTAGCTCGAAAATAGGAGTTTTGCTATGAACGTTTTTGAAGTATGATGTCCAATTATTGGTACTGAAGATTGGGTTGTATTTGTGCCTATGGGACATTTCAGGTTACTGGACATGAAAGCCTAAAAGAAAGACCATCAAGACCTGTGAAAATTGCAGAGAGTGATGCTGATGTAAGTGAATCATTCCCATCCTCCTCAGCTCCTAAAGAAACAGTCTGATAAGCACCCAGTTTATCCGTCTTTCTTCTTCTCACCAAGATCTATCATTTCCTACTTCTTACAAGCTACTACAGAGAGACAGCTGAGCTCTTTGTGTGTGTGTGTGTGTGTGTGTGTGTGTGTGTGTGTGTCTGTGTCTGTGTGTGTGCTTGAGTTGTGGTAAACAGAGGCTGTAGAGGGAAGGGAGTGTATGTGCATTGCAACACTGTGGGGACATCCATCCACGCTGCACAGTGAGGGCCTGAGAGTATCGACCACAGCTTTTATTTTCCTCCCTGCAATTTAAAGGGAAAAATACATGTAATGGGATTTTTAGATGTTGAGCTGTTAAATTTTTCAGTTTGATTTGCCTGATCCTGCTTTTCTCATTCTTTGTTTTGTGCTGAATAGAGGTAAAATAAGATGGATGTCCTGGCTTTTCATCATTAGCATTGTTCCACTTTAACAATTTATAAGTAAGTGCGAGTGAATTTGTCTGAACAATGAATATTTCATGCAATTAAAAACAACAATATACAGCAGCAAAATAAAAACAGCTTAATTATTAATTGAACAGAATGATAAATAGATCTGAGGAAAAAAATACACACTGTGAGAAAGACTGTGAACTAGCCAGTCTTATGTTGTTTTCATAAACACATAACCCATTTCTGGGAAAACAAATCTGTCACTCTCAATAAACACGGTTTTCTCCAAAAGTGAATTTGAAAATATGGATTTTTGATTATGATTACTCATAATGGGTATTACCAGCACTTCACCCCCCCAAACTAGACAGTATAAAGCCTTTTGATATCTCACGCTGCGCTGATGAGAGCAATTCCTCCGGGCTTTTCATATAGATGAGCCTTATTGACATATTTACAGACAGTGAAGACTCCAGTAGACGATCAATTCATCTTATCTGGCTGTGTTGTTACAGACTACAGCTGAACAAAGACGAGCAGGGAAGACTAGATCTCTGGTGCACATGTAAACACATGCTGTATCTCATCAGGCGCTATGACTGTTCAGTCTCTTCTCAGTTTTCTGTTGTGTTTAGTCTGCGCTCTGCAGTATTAATAGTATTAATAGGTGTCGAGGAGGAGAGGGCCCCTGTGAAGTAGATTCCTACTTTTCTTTTCTACCTAGTTTTCCTTTGCACTGAGTATCACACATGTACTGCTCATGTTATTATTATTATCATTATTATTATTATTATTTATTCTGTAGGTGAAATTAAGCAGATTGTGTGAGCAAGACAAGATTCTTCAAGAGCTGGAGGCCAGGATACGCACTTTAAAGGAGGACAAGGTTTTTCTTATTATTTCTAATGCTAATTGTCTAGTATGTATTTATATGTGTCTATATGTGTGTGTGTGTGTGTGTGTGTGTGTGTGGTGTACGCTTCACAAACCTTTCTTGTGTTGTGACGATGTCCCCCTTGTCCCTGTGTAGGACAAGCTGGAGTCAGTGCTGGATGTTTCCCACCAGCAGATGGAGCAGTACCGTGATCAGCCGGCCCACGCTGAGAAGATTGCCTACCAGCAGAGATTACTACAGGAGGATGTGGTGCACATAAGGGCTGACATATCCCAAGTCTCCACAGTGAGACACACCCTACACTCACACGCTCATTACACTCATTACAAATGCAGCATAAGGGTGCTTTCACACCTGACTTGTTTGGTGTAGCTGAATCATAATCTAGAGTGCTTTCCCCCCAGCCTAAGTTTGGTTTTGGCAGGTGAAAGCACCCCAGTCGAACAACTGCTCTCTAGTCTGCCAAGGGGAAACTGTCTCGGGCCACTTCCTAATGAATTCAGGGGTGGTTGGTTAGCGAGACCACAGTTTGAGGAAGTGCACCAGTTACATGGCATTTTATTGGTTGGGCACAAAACGTTCATTTCCACTTTGGTAGTTTGTGAAGCATTGCGTATCATGTTTACTGTAACTCTCAAAATGAGCAGCAGGGGACAAACCCAGAGCTACCAAGAAACTCACGAGAAACTCATTTCTCAATTACTAAATGCACTATTCAAAATATTCAGTGGTAAAATGAGAATGAATGGGTTCCAGAAAACTGCTGAGTGGTGTTGTGAGAAAAGGGGGAAGAAAAAAAAAAAACATCAAAGTGTTTGATGCCATAACAGATAAGTGGCACTCATACAGATGAAACTGACAAGCTCATTTCAGGCTGCTAGTGTTCTGACAAAAAAAAAAAACATTACAAAAGCATCGGTTTTGTACAAATTCTTAACCGCCTCATTTCAGGCTGTGTGAAGCTGGATCAGAGCAACTGAACAATGACAACAACTGATCAGCCTCTAAGTGGTACACTTTAACTTCTAAGTGAGAAAGTGCCCTAATACACTTATTCATTCTTGACTACATCTCACCACAAACATCTGGGCTCTGTAATCTGGACTATAGTTTACGGTATGACTGTATTTGTAGTCATACTGTAAATCTCAGTTAAATAACGGGGTGGAGCCCTGAAAGCGTGACAGTAGCATTGGCTCACTTGCATGAGATGGGATGAGTGTAGCATCTGAGAGCTGCTTCTTGCCATAGTCTGATGTCGAGTGGCTCCTGTCCTGCAGGAGATGGAGAACGCGTGGAACGAGTACAGCCGGCTGGAGAGAGATGTGGACTGGCTGAAGTCAGCCCTGCAGGGCCAGATGAACCGCAGTGATCTTTCTCAGGTTTGTGGCTCAGTGACCACTGTTGCTAACACACCGTACATGTACACACACCAGTAGTCCTTCACTCTCATGGTTGGGTGTGTGTGGGAACAAGGCACTGGGGACATGCAAAAGACAAGAAAAGTACAGTACTGGCTATAGAGGAGGAGAGCTATTCAGTACCCACTGAGCAGCACTAGACGTCATTTAATCTATTAAAGACAAAAAAAAAGGTCTAAAACTGGGCTGTGCATAGCCAAAAAGAACCTGGTGCCATATGAGAGCTACATATAGCACCAGGTTCTTTTTGGCTATGCACAGCCCAGTTTCAGACCAAGCAATAAATAAATTATTACATCTTTAAGTAATGCATAAACTGCACTTAATATCAAGCATATACACCAGAGAATTTCATATATGCAAGGTAATGTTTCGTGATTTTTGCTAAGACATAAATGTTCACTGAACTTTTACTTTTAAACTCTATGTAGCCAAGTTTTAGCCTAGATATCTATGGCCATTTAGACGTCTTTTAAACATTTAATCAACATAAAATTGTTCAGTGGGTAGTTATTTCACAGTGCACTCTCCCTCATTAACAGTGGCTACAGAGAGAGCAAAGCAGTTGGTAAGGTCTTGATTGGATGTGTTGCTTGGTGTCTATATAAAAAAAGGAATATGCATCTTGTTCCATAAATTAAAAAAGACACTTTGAAAAAAGAGTTTATTGTCCGTTTGTGTGTCTGTGAGCAGCAGGAGAAATCCCAGATCAGGAAGGAGCTGTGGAGGATTGAGGATGTTATTGCAGGCCTCAGCTCCAGTAAAGCCAACTACAAAGTCACTATCTCCTCTGTGACCAACCCAGGTGAGACGAGTGCTGTGCCTGCCCATACCAACATGCACTGGAGGTCTGAGAGAGGTAGAGACACACCTGAACACAGATTCATGCATACAAACTGGATATTTACTGTGTCAGTGCTATGCAGAATCCTGTACAGGCTCATGTTATTTTGCCATTAAAGGAACAGTTCACCCAAAATACAAAAAACAAAAAGAAGATATTTTCCCTCTTACCCCTAGTACATTCTACCCATTGAGATAGTTTCTGGTGATTTGGTGAAGTTTCCAGTCTGTCATGGTGAATGGGCATTCATTCATGTAGCTCAAACCCTCAAAAACAATAGTTTAATAGGGAGCTGTTTCCTTCTGGAGAACACTGTCAAACTCTATCTGTCCCAGCGGGTAGGAATTAGAGGCAGATAGATGCAGTTTGTTTAAGGATACGTGGGAATATACCCTTTTTATTATATTTTAGGTGTACTGTTCCATTAAAGCCAATAATCATATAATGTGCGCTAGTGCTAAAGGCCAGAACATCCCCCATGGAAAAAGAGAAGAAAAAAAGCATTTGGGCGAGTCTTTCTAGTGTACGTGTTCTCATTCTGCACGTCTGCTCTACACGTCCATATACATAAACCTCCCCAGAGAGGATATTTGTGCCTTCAGTGTCGGCGTCATCAGTGCCTTCTGTGTCTGGGAGCCCGTCTGCTATGGAGATGAGGTTATCCCAGCAGCAGCACAGCCCCCGCCTCAGCCCCACAGGACACATCACCACCCCCACCCTGTCCTCCAGCCCCAGCCAACAGCCCTTTCTTCATGCTACAGCCTCCATCGCTGCTGGGCCCACATGGGTGAGTGACGTCTGTGGCTACATGAGCAGAGGTACAGTGAATTGAGCGAGGGCTGGGACGATATGTTTACCTCCCGATTCAATACTGTCACGATGTTTGGGTGTCAATTCAATATGTATTGCGATTCTACAAGAATTACGATTTATTGTGATTTTTGTTTGCTTTTTTAACACTCGACCATGGGAAAAAAGTTGAATCACGCACTTCTGGAGACTGTATATCATGAGTCACATTTCTAAAAACAATGCACATCATGTCAGTCAGTCTTGTTGAGTTTTATTTCAACAGCATCATTTCTATACTGCATATAAAAGGGGTAAATAAAATTGTACATGTACAATAGAATGAATAAAAAATATATACTTTTTGAAGTAAACTGCTCCTCATCAGTGTACTATCATGATACTTGGGTGGTGATTTGACTAAAAAATGTAAAGAATCACAGTGTTTAAGAGAATTACTGTTTTTATTATGATCTTATAGAAAAGAGTTGATGCATCTTTGTTGTAAATCATGTAATACAAGCTTAAATGGCACCAGTACAAGCAGTGTTAGATGCATTATTCTACTTTTATATGTTGATTAGCTGTTGTGTGTGCAGGGGGAAGAGGATGCCCCTCCCAGACCACCCCTACCTCAGCTCTACAGCCCCGATGAGCACCCCCCCGCTGTGCCCCCCCTGCCCAGGGAGACAACCGTCATCAGACACACTTCTGTACGCGGCCTCAAACGACAGTCTGATGAACGCAAGAGGGACAGGGAGATAGGCCAGTACACTAATGGAGACAGCAAGGTGATTATGTGTCTGTCTAAATGGGCTAAATTTTTAGTCTGTTATCTCTGTCGAATATAACCTCTGTCTCTGTGTCCCAGGTGGAACTTCGGCCCTTCCTGAGCGAGCCTGAGCTTCTGGGAACCGCAGACAGTATCAGTCACTTTGCCCTGGCAGCATCAGGACATGATGGAGGTTACCAGACCTTACCGAGCAGAGGTAAGAGGATAGTGGCTACAGTGGAGGAGATTTTGCTTCAGTAAAGAGGTTTGCACAAGCAAGCATAGTACATGTGAATTGTACCCATGCAGGTTGGTTTTATCTATGGTGCGTAGTTGGTATGGGTGGTTTTATGTTTTTGGCTTTCCCTCAGGACTGGCCGGCTCATCGCTCAGGCTAAATCAGTCAAACATCCCTTCGTATGTGACCTTACGAAGAGCAGTGTCCTCTGCCGGTATGAAGGTGAGTCCGCACCCATGTCAGAATTGAACTGGAGGAATCAAACAGAAAAGAGAGATTTAAAAAGGAAATGCAGAAACAGCATAAATATAGTTATGAGTAGTGAGTATGTCAGGAATACTTAGTTACCAAATCAATATCAGATTTTGAAAACAATGCCAATTCTAGTATTTTTAATATTGGTATTATTGACATAACTTGATACCTCACTATGTACCACTTATTCTTATTCTAATGTCGCCTTAGCATATCAAAATGAAAACACATAATGATACCACTGTATTTATTGAATTAGATATTGAAATATTGAAATGAATATTGTGTTGGGCTGATCTATGTTCTTTTGGAAGGCTATAGGTCAAAGGTGGCGCTTATGTGTTCTTATTCTGACGTGGCCTATTTTTAAATACTTCAAACACACAAGTTTCTGTTTGAAACACATAAAGTTTCTGTTTGAAACATAAAGTTTCTGTCTGTGCTTTTTTTAATACTTGAAACCCACACAGTTTCTGTTTCATTGTTAAAGTTTTTAAATAAATCAGTATGTGCTGAATGGTATTTCCTTTTCTGGGGGTGGCATCAAATCCGGTATCAAGAATTGTGGTTTTGCTAATAGTGAGTGAGTCCATTGTGACCAGCGGTTCTCATGCTCTCTCACTCCAGCCTTGTGAGAGAGCTGTTCATGGTCACAAATATTGATTGGAAAATTCTAGGCAGCATCAGGTAAATTTATGATTTCTTAAACTGAGTGATAAGTCCCTTTAATTTTGGATAATATATAGATGATTTTTCATAAAGGAACTGGACACAAAATAGCTAATTCACAAATACTAAATCTGTGCATGTGGAGGTGCAACTAATCAAAATAGGCTAAAGTGATGAATAGTAACCAGTAGAATGGAGAAAAGCCTTCAGTTGGCATCGGAGTATTTACTCTTAATATTGGCTTTCTCATTTAAATGAAGACTGCCAGTATGACATATGGCATGAATGGATTATTCTCCTGGTGATAAAGCTCTGTGTGTTTAGAGCCCACAGAGAACACACAGGCTGTGCATCTGGAAGAACTGCAGTAGTTCTTTTAGCAGGATTTCTTGTATTTCATAGCCTAAATATCCATTAATAACCACATTTAAAATTAATAGAGCAATATGTTCTTTGGAAAGAATTTTTTTTTTTTATATAATGGACACTTGGTGCTTCTACTCTGCACAGTGCGATCGATATGTATGTTTCAATAGAAGTTCATATAGATCTCAGTGATGTGGAAACTGAAATGTTTACATTTTTTCCCTTTTCGTTCCTCATTCACATCAGCTATACTTTCAGTTTCTCTTCCTGGTAATTTTTTTCTTTTTCCTCCATCTCTTCGCTTTCTACTGCGCCTTTTACTCATGTTACCGGTTATTTTGGAAGGTGTGGCTCTCTGTCCTAATGTATGCCTTCGTCTTCTCCTTCCTCCCACTCCTCTCAGGAGAGACCAAAGAGTGCCTTGGAGCGTCTGTACTCTGGGGATGCAGCGCAGCAGCAGATGAGGGGAAAGATGAGTGCCGACGAGCAGCTGGAAAGGATGAAGAGGCACCAGAAGGCCCTCGTCCGCCAGCGCAAGCGCACCCTGAGTCACGGAGACCGCCATGCCTCTTCATCATCACGCACCTCCTCCTCATCTTCACGCCCACTCTCAGCAGACTTGGGCTCAGTATGTTACCAGAGCAGCATCACATGTCACACTCGAATGCATGACGACAACCAAACCATTTAAGATGATCTAGCTATGCATGCCCACACTAATTAAGATTTTTTTCTACCTGTTCCTGACATCAGCACAGCTGATTTAATAGCAATACATCAGACTGAAGATGAGAGACATGATGCATTTTGGTATATAGTTTTTGGTGTATGACTCTCCTCATACCTTGTTGTCATGCATGCTATTTTGAGACTCTGAATCAGGACAGATAAAGGGTTTCTCCCTCTAATAACATAATTTCTACTTCACACCGATTGTAAAACAAATTTATAAAGTGTTATAAAACCTGTATAATACTTAGAGTACTTACATCATTATCAGTGTTCACAATGAAGTGGAAACAATTAAATTTACAGTGAATAGAGTTGTTGATTCTTGTTCACATATCTTGCAATATTAAACTAACACAATAATCAATAACCTCACTGACACAGGGCTTCCATGCCTTATGCCTTCTTTCATTCAACAGATAGTGAGATTATTTTTTACATGTTTATGTTTTACAGTTATAGAACCTAATGTTACTCTACCCTCATCCTCTCACCTTACCTCACTGCCCTTGCCATTTCTCTGCTATGATTTCTTTCACTCTGGCAGTATGTTAGTAGCCATCTACCATCCTGTTTTCTTCCCTAAATGTGAGCTTTCAGGCACATTTGTTCATGACAGTCCCAACTCCCAACCCTACTAGTGTAGCTGCTAATGCCCTCTGTTCTCCAATGAAATGCTATTGCTGTCTCTAACAAGTCCTTGTGTGTGTGTGTGTGTGTGTGTGGCCACATGTCATGCTGTATTACTTATTTTTCTACTGACAGAAACATTCACATACACTGAGCAATACATACCTAAGCCTACCTATCTAAATCTCATAATAATATTTTTCCAGGAATTTGTTTTAAAATAAAATAAAAAGTGTGTGGGTGCTTGTGGATTGGGACATGTTGTAGTCCCAAATCAACACATCATAGTCTTTGTAAACTGCAGCATTGCCTTATATTTATATAGTACTAATGTGTGTAACAACCTTTTCATATCAAATTATAGATCAAATGGTTTAAGTGTTTGCTTCTAATGGATCGTTAGTTATAAGAACATCTCCTTTTTCATATGTGGATGTTTGCAAATAAGAAATAAACATTTTTCTAATGAACATATTGCCATGTTTTTTATTCATTACATCGAATACTTATAGTGGTGTCCCTGTAGTGTTATTGTGTTACTGTGTTTTGTTTTGTTTTTGTTTTTTCTGTCAAATAATCACAGTTATGTCTGGGCTCAAGCATGTCCTTTGTTGATCAGTTTGAGAGAACCGATCCTTCCCTTTCTTCTCTGTTTGCTGTTTGTTTCTCTGGTATTTTACTGTCCTCTCTATCTCTGCGGTAGGGGGTTTTCAGCATGCTGTGATTTAAGAGCTTTCAATTTTGATATAAACATGCATACGCCTTTATGCATGCTCTCTCTATTTCTTTCCCTCTCTCACACACTCCCTCACATACACAAACATGCATACACAAGCTGCAGCCTTTAAAAACATGCTAGGGTATGAAAAGTTACAGCAACTGTGTTTTTCCAAGTGGATGTGTTTATTAAATGGTATTATATGTGAAAGCAAGTGAAGCCAAATCATTTCTCAATAAAGACAAATTGATGGCATTGTCCTGTTTGCCTCACAGCTCATGTTTTTTTTTTTCCTGTGTGCCTTGTCCAGTGGAGGAGAGAGCAGGAGTTTGACCTGCAGTTGCTGGAGCGGGCTGTTCAGGGGGAGGAGGCGCAGGGAGTCAGGAGCGTCCAGGGGGAGGAAGGACCTGCTGAGCACAGGGAGCGACCCCGCTCCCACTCCGATGAATGGCTGACCTTCCGCTCCATGGCCACGACTCCTCCCACCCACGAGGCTGACCTGGAGCCGCTAGACTACGACCTGGACCTCAACAAAGAGGTACAATAAATTACCTTTGTCTCGGCAAAGAGATACAGCTGATGACTTCAGTGTCAGCAAAGAAATATAGGAAATGACCTTGTCCTTAGCTAAGTGGTAGAGTATGGTTAAAGGACAAATCGACCTTGAAACAAACTTTAACACTGTTAAAATACAGCTACTGCACATTGCATTTCTGGATCCTTTGTTTTGTTTTGTTTTGTTTTTGCTTTGTTTTTGTATTTTTTTTAAATGTAGGTGACATGATGTGATCTGATGTCATATTTCCAGAGCAGCTACAATGACAGTGCCAGTCCCTGAGACTCAAAGAGGAAGGGCTTTTTCTAGATTCGCCAGGGAAAAAATACAGGGATATACAGAGAGAAATGCACAATGCACACTCTCCAATGTCTGTGTTTTGCTGGAAATCCCCATGAAATAAACTCCTGTTACTTATTTCCTGGAAAACATTGTATCTTTAATGGTGACCTCATGCTGCAGCAGTAGGTGTAAGACCTTTACAAATTTTTGGACAGTCCCGCTCTGCACCCATCCCATCAAATCAGTCTGTTTCTGACCCGTACTGATATCCCATTGGTTTACACTTTTGAATGATCCCTCCACACGTCATGTTCCTCCCCAACATCCTGTTCTAACAGGGAATAAGGGGCATAGCTCCTGCTTCTGCTCCACTGAAAAACCTCATGCCTCTCTGTAGCTACAGCTATCACACTCTCCATCTACTGCGCATGTAAAACCCACAGCTGAAAAGTACTCTGGCAAGTCCTCTGGGAGTTGTCAAAAAGTATTTTGGGAAATGCAGGGAATCACTGAGTTAGACTTGAGTGAGGCAGTTGGAGGTAAAGTGGATTAAAGCAAAAACAAGATAAATTACAACACTTCATGACAAATAACTCCTTGAATCCACTGAATATTATAAATTGGTGATATACAACGGTGTAAGAGAATCTGTGGGTGGAATTTTGCTTTAAACTTCATACACTCTATGGCATTAGTTCCTGTTTTCATGCCCTGCTGTGGCTAAATTGAGGAGTATCTATGAACCACCTTTGTTACAACAACACAAAACTACCAAAGCAGTTGGGATTTGTAGTGTTAATTCTGTCTTGGATAACAATAAAGTTTTTAAGCTAACATTTTAGGGTCAGCTGGCACCCTTCAAGCAAATGTGGGTGACTGACAAGAAAATGTTTCTTGCTGTCAGAGGCAAATTAACAGACTTCACTTTTCACAATTGCTATAGTGTACGTGAAATAACAGGGAATAATATACAACGAGGTGTTTGATAATGCATGATGCTGGAGCCTAGAATACCCTGATGTAAAGTGGGTTTTGTAGCCTCCACATGATGCATTATTTTTTCATTTATAGAATATCAGTGCAGAGCAGCAATATAGGAACTACTTGACTAGCTCACTAACCAGAGGTTCCAGGTTTTTCTCAAGTATAGATAATTTAGAAATAGGTCTATAATTACTAAGACAGCGGGATCTCCCACCATTTATTAAAGAAGGATCATAAGCAGTATCAAACATAAACCCAGAAGTACTCATCAAAGCAGTTCAGTATTTCAATCTTACCAATTGCAGCCATAAAATCTGATGATAATTCAGCGGAGTTATAATTTGTTGACAATGACATAATAGCTTTTTAATGGTTGGGGGATTTTGATTAGCTGTGAGGAAAGATAGGATTCTGACTTGCACATTCCTAGTGAAAGATTTTGAAGTTGCCAAAGAAGACAGTCTGAGCTTCTTGTTTTTTTTGTTTTTTTTTGTTTTTTTTTTTGTTTCTTTTTCACCTGGCTGCTTTACAGCCATGATTAGGTTAGAAAGCTCTGTTG
>OMKZ01000428.1:7984-19781 GCA_900302535.1 Neoniphon sammara
TCGGCAAAAAAAAAAAAAAAAAAAAAAAAGGACATGTCAATTTCATTCTTCAGCATGGTCCATCCTTTAATTACAGGCCCAATATGTCAATATTTTAATGACCTACCTGTTGTCTTGCTAAATTATCTGCCAAAATTTTCCCCTTTTCCAGCCATTCCTCAAATTGTCTCAAGGCCATTTTCTGAGATTGGAGAGAGAGACTGGAGAGAGAGAGGGACTAGAGAGAGAGAGGGGAAAAGATAGAAAGACAGAGAAAGAAAGAGAGGGGGGAGAGAGAGAGAGTAGAAACAACTACTAACTCCATCCTGAGCATCAATGCTAAAGCAAAAAACAAGATACCTTACAAGATACGAAGCACTGACAGATCCTCAGCAGGTACAGGCTCGCTGACCACAGTCTGGACATAGAAACAAAAAACAAATAAATAAATAATCCGTGCTCACGGATTTGTAAACCGCGCGCACAGATTTCTAAACCGAGAGAACAGATTTACACATGGATCTTTTATATTTCTCATCTGACCCTAGGGGACTCCGTAGTAACCTTCTCTGTTGACCATGATCTGGTCTACTCCGGTTCCAATATTGTAGCTGGTCGACTACAGCAACGTTTGCTAATGTAACGAGAATTTCAGACGTTAGCTAACGTTAGCTAGCTAACGTCTGAGATAACCGTACAGGTGCTTGTCAGAAACTAAAAAAAATTAATTCACTTTAAATTGAAGCAACGGTAATTCATTGAGAACATTTAATGATTACGATCAGACAAAAAACTGCAAAACACAAAACAGCCACCTTCAACTTACCGAAGTGCTTCTTCTTCCTCTTCTTCTACTGCTCTTCTTCTTCTTCTTCTTCTTCTTCTTCTGTTTACAAAGTAGCCTATTTCCTGTTTTTGGAATTTGATATTTTTGATCTGACCTTTTACTTCAAAATGATAAAACACTTGGACGTTGGCATATTTTCCATGCATGACCTCCTAACTGTGTGACTTCACAAAATAAATTGGTGATGGCAAAGTGGTTAACCAAGGGAGACCCGTACCACAGCTGAAATATATTGGCTTGGCCAAGCCCACGTAATGCTATATAGATCTGATACATAAATGAATCGATATTAAATCGATAACGAAATAAATAAATAAATGACTGTTCAGTTATGTTTATGAATAGATATCAAGACAAGATATCAAGAGGCGCTTATTGGAATTTACATGCACTTATTCACATGACCGCTAGAGGTCGCCTATAAAAACGTACACATCGGTCGTTTAAACCCTCTCAAACAATCGACCTATGTTGTCGTTTTTCTGGTGAGGATGTGTTGGTTTATTTGTTCTTTTATTCAAGAATTAAGGTTCAAGCATATCCACGCAGACTTCCACCTTCTCTTGCTTATTACTTGAAGTAATTCACAGGACCACAGAAATCAATAACCAGCTTGAAA
Organism: Neoniphon sammara; assembly: GCA_900302535.1. Lineage (NCBI taxonomy): Eukaryota > Metazoa > Chordata > Actinopteri > Holocentriformes > Holocentridae > Neoniphon > Neoniphon sammara. The sequence goes on from OMKZ01000428.1 coordinate 9,430, forward strand.
TAGAAACAATTTAGGTTGCTTGTTCACACACGAGCAGAGAGAAGTTGTTGTACAAGTTGTACAATTGTTTTCCCCTTAACAGGCAGATAAAGCCTACTGTACATTTAACATGTTTTGCTGACACAAAGGGATGCCTTGACCTTTCCTTGCCCTTTAAAAAGCCCCCTGAGGGCGGCGCAAATATGGCCCATCACGGCCAGAAAATTCATTTTCTCTTTTGACTGATACACCCCCTCTGGCTGTGGGGTGAACGTGCGCTGACACTGAGGCCAAAGCTAAATTTCACCCATTCCACCAACAGCAGCTGAGGTCAGTTTAGTGCAGGACAATAAAACAGCATCAATAATTTTTTTTCCCTGATAACAAAATAAAAGCAGCTCAGTAACTTTCACCATATTCCTGTCATCCTCGATGGATAAATTTCCCTAGTTTTTGCCATCACGATGACTAATGGTTCTTTAAATTTCAGCCCTTACTTCACTCCATCCGACACACACACACACACACACACACACACACACACACACACACACACACACACAATAAACACAGTCTCCAGCTGAACCCCAAAAAAAGCAATTAAAACACAATAACACTCCCACTACAGTGAAACGTGCTTTTGAACAGCTGTGACTGAACAATTATCACGACTTTTCAGCTATGATAGTTCATCTGATGCTGCGTTCAGGTCACACTGGAAGAAACAGAAAAACGGGCTTTTGTTTCATTGTTTTGTTATTGCTATTTAAAGATGATAATAGTGTTGAAAAATACCACTAAAAGTGATTTTCTACCGCTTGTCTGTTTCATTATTTATTTGTTACAGTTTTTATCTGGCAATAAAGAAGTGTTTTGATTGACAGCTGACTGATCTATTTTTTTTCCATGAGTAAAATTAACTGTTTAAACTTGAGAGGAATAGTGATTTTGTGTATATTGTGAGGAAAATCAACATTGACCATTTAAATCCTGTTAACATTTTCAGCAATATTGGCCATGCGCTAGGTTAGGTTAAGAATAATTATGATGCAATGGCAAAAACTGGTGCTAAGAATGGACACGGACACAAAGCAGAGCTCCCCTCATCCTTCAGGGACAACCAGACATTCAGAAGCAGTAAATTTAGAAAGATTTGTCTTGGTGACATTGGTGGAGAGCTGGATCAACAACTCACAGAACTACGTGAAACATGAAGAGAGAGATGGGAGGTAGCCGCTACGTTTTCAAACACACACACACACACACAGACACACGCACACACACACACACACAAACACAACACAAACCATCTGCTGGAAATGGGTTGTTCTGGCTTGCTGCGTTAAGCTGTTACACTCTTCTAAGTTACGATCCTTTTATCCCTTCTCCTGTGTGAGTGTGTGTATCCCTCCCAAGTTTCATCTCAGTTTTCAGGTTTCACTCTTTCTATTATATTTTTTTGTGTTTCTGTACCCACCCCTCTCATCCTCTGCCCCCCACCCCCCCAATCTCACTCCTTCTCTGTCTCCGAGGCTATTTCCTCTTTGCAATTCTCTCTTGTTCTCCCACTCAGATCGATGTATGGATTAATCCACAGCAGCTAACTGAGCTCCTGCATCAGATTCTGGCCTCCTTCAAGTACGCTGGTGGAGCAGCAATAAACTAACAGAGACGTCTTTATGGGCGGTGGAGAGAAGTGAAGTATAGTGGTGGGGTGAAATATCAATACAGTATCATCAGAGTGGGAAATGACAGCAGACACACGCGGGTGCATTATTGCACTTAACAATGGCTGCTAAGTTTGTATCACACACTGTCCCAGGCAACTATCGTACAGAGGTCTGATTTTATTCTAAAAAACATTTTAATTCATAAAGTAGTAACTGTACAATCAGTAAATAAACCATTATTTCTAATTGGCAGTTTTCCTTAGAGAGGAGAGAGGTAGTTTCCCTCTCTGAGTATATTATTGAAGTATATTCCCTCATGACATTAATCTGATGTTTAGCCCATTCCTATCAAGGTTGGAGAGGAATGGATTAGAGGCAATGCAATCACTGAAATCATTACTTAACAATCACATTACAGGTACTTTTGAAAAAAATATATGGTTAGTTCTGCACAATCTAAAGAGACATTTCATGGAATAATATTTGTAAGGAAATTCATTACAACAAAAATAAATTAATAAATAAATAAAAAACAAAAATAAAAGAAAACGGTTGTTTTTGTAATTTATTGTTGTTGTAATTTATTGCTATTACCATACAAAAATACAATTCCTGTGCCACATCATTATGGGAAAAAGGGTTTTTGGATTACTTACATAAATAAATAAATAAATAAAAATAGAGTAACATATTTGAGTAATGTAATAGAGTAGCCTATTTGTTACAATCTTGCTTACAAATAATTACTGTAATCCACTACAGTTGCTGTAAAAGGGACAGTTCTGAAATAGTAGTTACGTTGGAAAAAGTATACAGATAAAAAAACAATTATTTACTGTTGAGATATTTATTGTTGCATTAATGATAAATGCACTGATTAAATGCTTAAAATGTAAATAGCATTTGTCAGATTACTTCTAAATATAGATTGTCAAAGCTACTTCCAACCATTTTACACAACATAAAGTTTATTTATAGTCTGTATCTTGGCATTAATTGTCCATTTACCTTCCGTGGATCTTCAAGTAAATGTATTCCAACAGATTACATGACTGAGGGAGTGTAAAATAAGCAGTTAATTAGTATTCTGAAACTGACTACCTGTAGACAGAAGACTTTCTAAACCTGACATCCTTAATATGGAACATTTTAATGAAAGACTGCTGAGTTTTTTTCACATATCAAAGGTTTTAATGAAAGACCACCGGATTGTGTCCTAGAAAATGATGTTCTTGAAAACTAAAAAACTGATGACCAAGAGAGTGCTTGAAACTCTGAAAGTTAATTAGATCTAGTAATTGATCCATGGCTTTTTAATCATAGCTACAATTGATTTGGAGATTTTATTTATTACCCCAAGGTATAATATTTCAGCTTTTCACTGCAGTCAAATGGAAGGAAGAACAATGTTTCACAGTATCAATGGCTGCCACCACAGATATTCAGGCACAGGTTCGGAAAACCTTTTAGCACTCTGAAAAATTCATTGTCAGACTTCCTCATGCAAGTCATGGTAACACTTGACAGCAGGCCACAAGGTTTAGATGTACTGTGAAGCTGAATGACATTAATTTTGCTTTCATCTTGTCTTTTTTGTCCCCCTCCTCCAAAACTGACCATGCATTCATTCATCACAGTGCAGTACAGGTAATTAGGAAAAGGTTTATCATTATGAATTAGCAAAGCTGTTAGTGTGTCTGTTTTATATTCCAGTGAAAAGCTTTTGGTGTCATGGCATACTTCCAGGAGGCATAAAATACAAAGGCACACCAAATTATTGATTACACTGAGTGATGCACACCAAATTATTGATTGTGCTGAAATGTCACCCGAAAAGCCCAGTAAGATCAGACGAGAGGACATGAAACACAAAGAGCTACAAGAGTGACATGAGCTTAGAAGAGAAGAGTACAGTCTTAGGTCTATATAATTACATTTTGTAGGAGTGATCCTGCGTAGCTCAATGGGGAGAGCTCAGGACTATAGAGCTAAGTTGAGGTAGCAGGCAAATCCGATTTGTTTTTCAAAAAAGATCTTTCATTGTAGCCTACGATTTGACCAAATCTGAGAAAGGACCAAATTTGAAGAACATACATTTAAAATGGTTGTATTTCTCACCTAGAAGTGTTTTCAGAAACAGATTTCAGTGCACTGTTTAGGTGAAATAAGATAAAGTTTCCGAACTAGCTGCCATGTTTTTTTGAGTCCATGGCAGGTCAAAGTAACTGAAATATGCAAACCACCCTGCATTTATAAAAACAAAACCACTGTTTGTACAAGGTTTGACATAAACCCCACAAGAAGTTTCAATTGGGTTTTAATTCTTGAGAAGACTGTTTCAGGGAGCAAGAGCAGTTACCAGTCATCTATCAGGATGCCTGTGTTATTTCATCAAGCAGTCATTCCATAAGGCTGAATGTCCACATTGTATTTCACAAGTGATCATACCAAATTTGGCCGTTTTGACAGTATAATTGCTTGCTGTCAGTACAGCATGGTTGCCAAAGTAACAATGCCAATATTGATATCTGGTGTCTTTCCACCCAGAACAACTGATACCAATACCAATAAAACTTTCTAAGAATCAGAAAACAAATGCAGGTGTAAAACAGGTTCAGCTTTTCAGACAGGCCTGTCTTAAAATAATCAAGTGTTTTGTTAATAATAGACCATGTTAGTTTGTTCAGTTACAGATTTGACAGCTGTATTAATGACACACTCCTAGAAAAAACTGCACAAAAATGCCACATTTCACAATCAGCCAAATATCGGCAGTAAAACTACTTTTCATACTGATACATATCTTTTAAAGCTGATATTGGCTGATACCAAGAGTCTGTAGATATATCAGCCCATCCATATTCTTCCCTGCCCTTTTTGGCTTTTTCATTTCAAAACACCTACAAAGAGTAGTATCTCGCCATGGTCAGGGTTTCCATTCCTTGTGTAGCTCATTAGGCAGAGCATAGGACTATCAGTGCAACTTAAGCTTATCCGTCCTCACTGGGACTATCGTACAAAAAGATAAATGCCCTCATAGCGTTGTGTGGAGCGCTGAATAAAAGCGTCCACCACATTTCATTTTAAATGTGATGTGGTCTTTTAGCCTGACATTGGTCATTAAATTTGACAATAAATCACAAGGGGCTGCCTGAGATTATTCTGCCATGTGCCAGTGAAACTTGGTACACAGGCTGAGAATCACTGCTTTGTCGTCCAGTACTCTTCCATCTTTAAATGTCGGTGCACATCCTGACCGCAGGATCAAGTTAATAAATTCAATTTAAAGGCGGCGCTGATGAGGTATTTTTGTGTGCTATTGATTTTTCCTACATCTGAGTAAAATGTCAAAGCACACTGTGGCACACTTAAATAAAATGCGATGTGCAGTTGCATGCAGTATTTTGCTGTAAAGATAAACCATGAATGGAATGCACTTTAGCAGTCTTTTCAAGGGTGAGGTGCCACAAAATTGAAATGTGATCGCTGTGCTGCCGGTTCTGACCTTGTCCTCTCTTAGAGTGGAGGTTCACATCGCTGAAAAGTCTCAGTTTTATTTCCCACAACAGCAAAGTGTGCTGCTGAAATGACCTTGAGAAACACACTACAAGCCTGCCTGCTTATTCACTGTAAACCACTCTGGTTGAGAGCATCAGCTTCATGCCAAAATGTAAGGCTTTGTCCACACAGGCTGCATGGCGGCTGCGTTGCTGAGCTGTTGCGGCTCACGCGCATGTCAGCGTCCACACCAGCAGCGTTTCTGCTGCATTGCTGCTACTGCAAGCCCTATCTTTCTACACTGAGTTTGCCTTTGATAAGGGCCATAAATAATACAGTGTTTCATTTTAAATTTAATTTACATTTAGTTCAGACAGAAAAAAGGTTAAGAAGCCCAACTGTAAAATTATAAAAATAAATAAATAATTGAATAGTATCTAATTCACATTATGAGCGGGACCTTAATTATAGGCAAGATAGAGAGAAAGAGAGAGAGAGAGAGCACCTCTATCAATTCTCAACATCAACAATGTTTCCAACTGCCGTTTTACCAAAATAAAACAACCAGCTAAACTGATGTCGCATTGACGCGCTGTTTGAGTATATGAGCCAAAATATGATTATACAGTAAAGTAAATAAAAAGACATCATGACAGTTCCATATTAAGATAACAGATGAGGAAAATGCCAGAATCTATATGGCGTATGAAACTTTTATTTTGGTAAATCGGAAGTGGGAGAATATCCTAACCGCCGGCACCTTTATCTGATTGATACAGAGCAGGTTACCTACAATCCCTCAGAAGTGGATAAACTTTAAATTCTGGTGAGTATTTTGACTTGAAAACACACAGACAGGGGATAACAATGCAGCACACAGATGTGGTGATGAATTGTGGTTTTATAGAGCTAGTTTGGTTGAAACCTAATTTTCTAATCAAAATGAATATACTTTTCCATACAACCCGGCTACAACCGAAAGCCAAAGCAAAGCAGAAAGCTTTTGGGGTGCATTTCAGCTAAATGACATGTAGCTAATACAGTGTTTCCCCTAGGATTTTCTTCAGCAGCGGTGCTGTTGTGCGAACACCCACGAGCCAACAACGTGGACGTGGGAAACCATATTTGCGCACACCAGTGAAGGAATGATTTAAAACGACCTGACAAACAAGAGTTGGAGATAGGTTTATTCAAGTTCATGTAGTCAAGTGCATGTTAATTTACCATGAGCTTTTGACACCAGAAGGGCTCTGGAGGCCCAGATAGCTGTAGTTGTAATAAATGTCAAAGAATGAAATGCCTCAACACAGAAAACGACTGTGCACTATTTTAATTGAATATAAATAGAAATAAATACAACATATTTAACATATAAACATATTTCACAAAACACATAACAATTGTCTTAAAACTGACTCACCACTGCACCAATACGACACTACACCACAGCAAAACTAAGTAGCCTCAGTGGCAGAGGCTACATCCTATGATACTATTTCCAACAAATATAGCAGATGGGAAAAATTTGAAATTTCATCAAACTGTGGGAGAAAATCAGGGGAACTGAAACCCCAGGAGAACAGCGGGAGACAGGCAGGAAAATCAGAAGAGCTGGCAGGCGGGGGATGCAGATTTGACCGTTTCATAGACTAGTGTATTTCCACTGTGTTTTCTTGAGAAATTCACTTGTGGCACGTTGATTAGACAACCGCTCTGTCTAGCTGTAGTGAAGTGCGTGCGTGTATGTGTTTGTATTAGTGATGCGCGGATTGCAGTTATTTTCACGGACACTAAATTAACACATAGTTAATTAAAAAAAATATTAATATTGATTACAATCTCTAAAATGCGACATTTTAGGCTTCATTTTGCGTCAGGCACAAATAGGGGCATTTATTATCTATGTTGGACAGCCTTGTTTGCGTTCAGGACATTCAGAATTTTAATTTAAAGGGATTAAAGATTATACACGCTACATGTTGCTACTCAAAATAATTTAAAAAGCAACATAGCCTACAGGTGGAGTGAAATGCAGTTCTATGCGAGTGCAGGTCTCTAAGAAGAAAATAATTAATAATAAAAGTAAAAAAAATAAAAAAAATAATAAAAATAATGAGAAAATAATTCATTCGGGTGGGTGGCACGTGGATTGTTTATGCTTAGACGTGGATTCGGATGACGTCGGGAGCCGATCCGCGCACAACTAGTTTGTATTATAAGCTGGGGATCATATCATGAATACATATAGGGGAAACACTGCAATATACCTTTAGATATAAAAAAAAGTGCATCTTTCGCGATGCTTTCTGCCCGCAGCATGTTTGAAAAACAGGCTCGACACCGACAACTTCTAGATGAGGCAGTGCTGCTGTGTGGCATGAGACACGCGTGAGACGCATGTCTCATGCGGGTTGTGTGGCTGCCCTAACCTGTTAACATGGGCGCCGAAATGAAAGCCGAGAGGTAAAGCAGCCGTCATGCATCCTGTGTGGACAAGGCCTAACACTTGATGCCACATCTGCATACCTCAACACAATATATGGTATTCATACCACGGACTGCAAAAATATCTTCTTATGCTATTCAATTATGCTGGGCTCCACTTGCCTTGGCTGTTCAAACAAAAGAACACTGTATAATCTGTTCATAAATCTTCAATAACTCGGGTACTTTTTCAATTTAAAGAAGTCATAAAATTCTACTCGATTGCTTCTGATGTTCTCATTTGCTTACTGGCTGTCTATGAAGGGATAAATACCACGTAAATCATTACTACCCTGTTAACATTGGGCAAATGACCAGTGAAAAAATAAATGAGCACCATATAAAAGTTGAGGGCAGGAATTTCACTGCTTATGAAAGTATTGAACAACTAAATGAAATTTTCCAGCCTTTGAAAAGAGCTTCTTAATGGGTTCCAGTGGTCAAGGTTGTACCTGAATTGAACATTCACCACATTAAATTCCTCTACAACAAACAGGCCATTGGACAGGGCATTTTCAAGTGTTTGTTATTTGAAAAAGATTAAGGTTAGGCAAGGAAAACAAGCTCAGTTAAGGTTATGGTTAGGTCTCAGTGACTAAAACAACCTGGTTAAGGATTTGGTCTTAGTTAAATAAGAAAGAAAACAAGCCGTGATACTAATTTTGTGAGGAAATTAAACTGCTCTTTTCTTTCCTATTTGAACTGGAAAGTAGAGCCGCAGGTGGTGTCTGCAGGAAATTTCCGCATAGTAACCTTGTGCTGGAAAGAAAGGGCCTGATATTACTTTCATAAATCATTGCAATTACCCCCAAAAAATGGATACCAGGACTTGTTTTTTTTTTTTATATTAATATAATACATAATCCGCTTTGTTGGCATTCATTTTGCTGTGCTATGAAAGTGAATGAAGACATACAAATACGGTATTCTGGATTAGCAGCCGAGGGCACGGAGCAACTAATGAGGAGATTTCACCACCATGTGGGACTCAAATCACGTCCAGGGAATTATACGACCTATCGCTCTAACAAAGTTCAATTTTACTTTAATGATAAATTGTCTTAACAAGAAGCTGAAAATCATATTCTAAGTAAGAACAGATGTGCTACGTTTTCAGAGTTAAAGCACATATCAGGAACAGCCATGCGTCCCATTGAGGCGTCCTGGAGCGGGTGGATGCCCTACCTGCTCACTCACTGTAAGTGGCTGTGAAAAAGACTGTCAGCTTAAACGACCGCAATGTAAAGAACGGCCTCCCGGGTGCAGTTGCTACGTCAACACCCCGTCTCTCAGCAAGGACCCCTGCTGTGGTGATGTCGCCTCTAACGCTGCAGAGAACCGTCTGACAGTGCGAAAATTGTCCCGTTTCACACTGCCTGGCTTAAATACTTTGGACTTTGATCGCTTCATTTTTAGGGATATTTCTTTTTGAAGTATTTGGACGCGTCATTGGTTTGAAAGGAGAGAGGTGAAACTGAAGTAAAACACATAGTTCAGTTGCCTGGAAATGGCCATACAGGCAGGGGCAATATGAAGAGTAGAGAAGTGGGCTTGTGACGCACACACACACACACACATACACACACACACACACACACACACATATTGCTTTCTCTCAGTGAATAAAAAGGAGGCGTGAATTTTGACTGACAGCTACACAGCTAAAGTCACCTCCGATTCAAGGCAATTTTGAGATTGGACAGCAATGTATAGTGTGTGTGTGTGTGTGTGTGTGTGTGTGTGTGTGTGTGTCAGATAGATGGACCTGGATCAAAAGAGTATGTTATGTGCCAGAATGTTGGTGCCAAAGTGGACAATAAAGTTTGAAATTTTTTAGTATACATACCAGATATTATTTCTATATATAACAAGTTTCAATCAAAAACGTTACAACCCATTTTGAACATTTCTGCAACAACATTTCAAAAGCACAGATGATTCAACCTTCAAACACTAAAACCGTGTAAGCAAAGAGCTTACGATGACTCGTGATTTTGATAGTAACCTGTAGTATGCTTTACTTTTCACACCATCAATCACGTGGTGTGAATAGGTGTCAGGTTTTCTTGGTAGAAATCATATTTTGTCTCATTCTGAACTATATATATATTTTTTTACACTTTTCAAATAATATTGGTAAATGTGTTAAATCTGAATCGGTAAGATTTGAGTTTGATTTTGTAATACTGGATCTCATCATCAGTGTATAAATCACCGTAGCTTATTTATTTGTTAGAAGTGTGATTTCCAGAGTACATTTTCAAGATGAAAGCAAGCGAGTCACGCACTACGGATCCCCAGAGAAACCAAAATTGGTGGCTGTCCTTTCATGAACCCATATGTAGCTGCTTGCATGTCCAACTGAAAGAAAATTATCCCTTTAGGGCCGGTAAACCCAGGTGATAGATTGTGCCAAGGCGTACATACACACACACACACCAACAACGCCAGGACAAACCCATTAAATACTGTAAACAACAATGGCCCCGTCCCCTTCTCCCTGCTCTCTCTCTCTCTATCACACACACACACACACAAACACAACACACTCACACACACACACACACACACACACACACACACACACACACACACTCAGCAAAAGTGAGAAGATGGGTGAGAAGTGGAAGAGACAATGCGACAGGAGAAGAGATGAAAGTGGTGCGACAGCTCGGCATGGAGGCTCTCGCCATGAAAGAGGACTGATGTTGTTTAAGGGAC
>OMKZ01000430.1:7354-21448 GCA_900302535.1 Neoniphon sammara
AAAAAACCCCCATTAAAAAAAAAAATAAAAAAAAAAAAAAAAAAAAAAAGGAAGGGGGGCACGTTGACATTCAGATCCCCAGAACCCTTACACAGTAACTGCAGTTGTAATCTTTAAAGCGTTTTTGTGCACGTTGCGCCCATTTCAAGTTGCGATTTCGTATTGTTTTAATGGGCTGATCCCTTGTGTGCGCTTGTTGACAGTCAGTGAGAAATATCTGCTTCGGGAGGTGCTGCGGTCACATGATCCCCTCCATTCATAAAGTACCTGCCTGCCCATTCACAGCACTGTACACTGTTTCGCATTGCACCGCCGATCACACAATGATCACATTTCCTACATTTACTGTAGAATATATTACACATGAAAAGCCACGTGACTGTTAATCGCTGACTTGAAATAAGTGCCGTTAAAGTGTTTTGTTTATCCGATGTTTCTTCGGTCTCTTAAAGGCCTTTTTTCATAATCTATTTGCACAGAGGAAGTCATATGCCTTTCTGAATCGTTGACATTGTCATGGTTTTTTGTCCGAAACACACCCATGGTCTTCCCCCATTCCATTTATCTGGCGCTTATGAGGTTGATTTATTTAATGCATGGGCGCTGTGTCCTTGAACCGGATGTCTGTTGTTTTATATAACACGTGCCAGGGTTTTACAAACTCTTATACCAAGGACCTCTACATATACATTAGACCACATACGCCCCATCAGCAGCAGCAGCAGCTTTTGTTATTAGTAAGGAATTTGCATTGAATTGTACAATTTCTCATAGGCCTGCTGTGTTACACACCAGTGAGGAGAGTGGAACCTCTGAAAAGAATAGTCATCCAAATACAATTTCTCAACGTGCTAAACTGTAGGAAATTATATACTCAGGATTACTGATTTTACTGGGACTCCCTGGAACCCCCTTAGGGACCCCTTGAAGCCCCTGGACTCCACTTTGGGAACCGTTTCCATAGGTTACAGATGAGTGGTGGCAGGTTATATTGTGGGTTCATTCCTGATCCCATGATGGTGGTAGCTAAGATGGCTAAAGCATCCCAAACAGTGTGTATGCACAGATCTGTGTTTAAGCAAAAGTCCGGGATTCATCAATATGTTCTTATTTGAATTTGTTCTTACTCTGTGCGCAAATTTAGAACTGCCTCTGACCATGCATATGCACAAATCATAAAGGTTCCACAGTTTTAGAAAATTATATAACCAAACTTTATTCAGTATAAACAGTATATCAGTTAAAAATGATTAGGCCTAAATATACATTTAAAAATACAAACCTGTCCATAATACATAATTTCACAATTATAAATTGATATGACTTAAATTGAAGGACAGAAGGACATCTTATTTTCAGTATATAGCGACTTGTAGTGGCTTATGAATTCATTAACTGTCCTCACCTGCAGTGACAGCTGTGTGTTGTTCTGAGTGTTGAGAGCAAAATAAGTGTGTTGTGACAGAGCAGGGTGTGCAGCAATAGAATTTTATTTAGATCAATTCTATGTATCTACATATTAACCAACTTTTTATTGTGTGGCAGCTGTGTTGGTATTGTAGCGGTGTGCCACAGGTAAGCCTGCTTATGGGAAACATGTAGCCTACCTATAGTGGTAGAAATTATATAACATTAATGGGAAAGCCTGCTTATTAACAGGTATTTAGGCTACAGCCATGATTCACAATAATCTCCAAGCAGGTGTGGCAATGGCATTTTTACAGTTGTTACATCAGAGGAGATGCCATAAAGGAAACTATGCCTTTTCTGGCCTCTACCTCTGAAACTATTGTTTGGATTCCAGCATTAGTAAAGTTTCTCTTCTTTAACTTTAGTGGCTGTGTTTCTGTTCATTTTCACAACCTGACCTCTCTCTGCAAAAGAGCTTTCTGTATATAGAGAAATGGAGTGTGGTAGTATGCTAATTATTAATTTCGGGCATGCACTAGTCAGTTTAGAATGATCCTGATTCACTAACATAAGCATGGAGGTAAGAACAAAATTGGTTGTTATGTAAATGTTAAGAATTTTGTGTGCACGCCTATTCTGCACACAAAGTAAGAACATTTCTACGTTCATATTAGTGAATGAGGCCCAATGTTACTGCAATTCCACCATCTATCTGGTTCTTGTATGATTCATAGACTTGGAGTGAAGAGAATACCAAGCATTGCCTCAGCCATTTGTTTTTGTTGAAAGCACACTCCTTTTATATGTTCTTCCTGACGACAAAGCCACTCACAAAAAACTCAAGATATTTTTGTGGTCATAGAGAGGATCTTATTTAGACTTTTAAGCAGGAAGTTTGATCAAGATGTTTTTCACAGTTGTATGCCCGCTACATATAGTCATATGTCTGTTACATCCCAGCATTTAAACATTGATGTCTCTCACCATGAGAAAATGTTAATTCCTGATACTTTTTTGAAAATTCACTTCCGTGTACAAGTGCAATGAAGTAAAATTGTGTTTGCCTTTTTTGTCCCTTGCATTGTAAACGTTTCATTTGAAAATCTCCACGGGATGTGTTGTGAGATAGTCCTAAAGTGGTTTAGCCTGATTGATAGGTGGTAAGCCAAGCTGGTGTACACACAGCACACCCTTTTCTGAGAACATATAACTTGGCCTTGGTGCGACTATGTTCACAAGGCTGAAATGAATAGAAGACGCATAGAGCCTTGTCAAATTTTGGTTTGTGTTCGCTGTGGGGTGTGTGTTGGTGCGAACAGTGTGGTATGATGTAAGGCTAATTCTAGCTTTTGCAGACAGGGACTATGATCATACAGGAAGAAGTAGGCGTGTGAGATTTATTGAGTGTATGCACAAACAGCTTCTCTGCTGAACATCAAATTTGTTTAAAATATTTATCTCAAAGACTGCGGTAGTCTGTTGAGGTCATTGGACAAGGGTCCTTCTGTTATTGGTCTTCCTATCTGTAATTAACTTCAATTTAGGCCTAAGTATTGGCTTTGTACATAGTGACTGTATGCATATGAAATGTTTTTTTTTTTCCCAAGACTGTTTTGTTTTCTTGGTTGAGACGACAACCAAGAGATCAGATTTCTTGTTCCTGGTTTATAATTTCATAGCTTTCTGTGTCAATAGAAAGCTATTACAGTTACAGTTACTTGAATAGGGGCTTCTCTTTGTCCTCACTCAGTTTTTATCATGCAGAAACCAAAATTAAACAGGTTGTCTTGTCAGTTTAGTCAGTATGAGCTTATGTGGTTTTGCTAACATTCATGTATGTTATTGATAAGGGTCAGTTTCTTTTACTGCCCATTTTTACACGCATAGGTTAAGGCCGCATTGTTTTGGATTCCTGCAGTACTCTGTTGCTGTTGGTTGCCAGTCAACTGATTCTCAATGATTTCTCTCTCTGTCATCTTCCTATCTGTGTGATTGATTTGACAGCTCAGCATTTTATCTGCTAATGCGGGTGTCGTGATCTTATCACCTGAGGGCTGTTTTGCACTCCCCATTCCTGCTGCCGAGCTTCCCCAAACACATTCCTCCCAAACAACCCTCATCATGTCCTGAGACGACATAGGGAGACAGCTACTTCAGCTGTTAAGGCCAGTGCTTTACAGCTTGGGTAATTGCCTATATCCTATGGCCCTTATGTTAGGCTAAATCATTTCCTGGACCTTTTTATAGATAGCATTGTTTGGGGTTATTGCCAGTTGTTGAATATGACCTCCATGAGCACTTAGCTTTACTAGCTGGTCCAGCCTAGGCCATAGGCATATGTTACCTTGACAAAGCTTGCTGAGTTGAACACAACTTTGGTTTTGCTTCTGTATTCTTTTGGGGAAGTGTTGCTTGTGACTACAGTGGCCTACACAGACTGTATTGGAATTTGTTATCTTACTCGACAAATACGCAGGAAACATGAAATAGGAAACGTAACAACATTTGACTTGGACTAAGAGTACTCTAATTTGTTTGTGAATTGCTACTGGTTCACACTTGATTGTATTTAGGTGTTAGGCTACCTATCCTGTGGAATTTAGGTGTCTATACATTAAACAGTATTTCTCACATAAGTCTCATTTTAATGCAGTAGTTCAGTTTTCTCTCTTCAAAGATTAGAATATGATAATTAGATACGTAGGCTGATCAGTTGCATAATTGTAGAATTTACTTCATGCACTGACTATTTATGATCTAGTGTCTGTTTGTTCTAATATAGACTGTTGTATTGTTTGAATGATTAATGACAATGATCCTCTATAAAACCAGAGGGTTTGGACAGTCTGTAACTGAGACAAGCCAACAGACTGAACAGGCCTTGTATGAATGTGGTGGACTGTTCCATTCCCATGGCCAGATTTGGGCCTGGATTCTGTGTATTTTAAACCCGAGCCACTTCCCTCTTATTATTTTCATTTCCTCTTCAAGTATTTTAGGAGCAGACATAAACTGGTGTAAATGTCAGCAGCGTATTTCAAACCATTTATCTTATTTCGAAGACAATCAAGTCCTAGTTTAGGCCTAATCTGCCTCCGGGCTGTGTGTGTAGGCTGTTAGTCCTAGACCAAAAACTTTCCCCCTCCCTTTTTCCCCCTATCTCAATACCAGATAGCATAGCATGTCTTTTTTCTTCCTTGAGGAGGGCCTCTGATGTTCACAGACCATATCTCAATGCCTCTAAGGAGTGCTTTTAGCAGCAAGTGTCTGAATTGTGGATATTGTTTTCAGTTGTGCTGTATGCGGGAGCATGAAGGCTGGGTCTTGTTGTGAGCTCTTTGCTGCAGCTGGGCTGAGATGGTTCTTTCCTGCGAGGCCACAGACATAAAAGGGCACAGATGTAAATCCTAAACCTTGTGTCTTTGATTGAGTTTCCAAATGCTTTGAAAACAGGAAGGGGTTTCTGTGTGTGCGTCTGTGTGCGCTCACTTGTGTGTTTATTTCTCTGGGAACATTTGGTATGTGTATTTGTCTCTGTGAAAAAGAGGCCCCCTATCTCACATGAGCATATTTAAGTCAACATAACTTTGTCTTATCAAATAAACTATTTTATGAGTCAAATTTTCAACCAGGCAAGATGTGCAGTCTTATTAGCCTACAGAATGAGGGATGCATATCTGCTCAATTATTATTATTATTATTATTTTTTTTTATCAGATCTCACTCTGTTCATTGGCCATTTTTAGAACTTGGATCAGGCTTTTTTATTGGGTAGGAAATGCTTTGTTGATTCTTCCAAATTCTTCAGTGGCCCGAGGCTTCATGGACTAGGAAGCCTACTTGAATGTGAACATAATTGATTTTCAAGATGGCCTAGTGCAGTTGGCTGGTTTCTGATGTTTGTCTTTTTCTTTTCTTTTTTTTCTTTTTACAGCCTACCAGAGTGTGGTGGTGATGATGATGATGTTACTGTTTTTGTTACTTTTGCGATGATGGCCTTTTTTTCAACAACAGGGCATGCTGTGATAGTTTACAACTTGTTTCATAGCTGTTTCTTTTAACAGCCATGGGCCATCATCATGGTTTGGTGGTTACTCCTTCCCAACTTGCTCCTGAGATGTTTTGATGGTTTCTCCCACTGCTAGACAGCCGCCTCGTCCCCTCGGTTTCCCGTTGCCCCCCCCAGTCTCGGAGTCTCTGCAGTAACTATGACGATTAGAAGCCCGGGTCCCTGGGGACTACTTTCACATCAAAGCAGACCAGAGACGCCGCAGCAGTCCAAATTTGTGGTTCCTCTTTTTTCTGTAATGGCAAGCGCAAGGTTTTAATTTTCCAAATGCTTGCGGTTCAAATTAAGATCATCTCAATATGTGGCTTTGATTGATGTTTGAGAATAGTTTTTTGGCGTTTGATACACATATGGGATTCTTTTGATTTATTATAGTGCCACGGCGCAGCGGCACCCAGAACATTGTTGTTGGGGTTGCAGGCCCAATCCAGTAATGGAGGGGTTGGTTAGCATCAGCGCAAGGCAGAAAATCAATGTTACAAAAACGTTGTTTGAGTGTGCAGTTTGACATTCATGATACTGGTTTAGGTCTATCTTCGATTTGGGCGACAGGCTAATCTGGCCTACTAACTGCTGTCTGTGATGGATGCTACCAGAAGGCACTGTGATCAATTAATTTGTCTCTATGTTAGGTCGTATTTCTGTAAAGGATGGTGGTAAACTTGAAGTGTAGATTTGCTGTGTGGTGCAGCAGCGGAGCAGGCTTGTTCTTTTTTTTGTCTGAGTCTGTTGGTAGCTAAGCTGAATGTTCTTGTGAGGGAGATGACTCACCACCAGCCTGAGGTGTTGAGAGGAGATAGGGCAAATTTCTCTTTCACTTCTCTTTCTATAGCTAACGTATTGGTTTTCACTGCAGCTAATATAGCAGGCTAGTGATGCTGTCTGTCTATTAGGGTTTCTGTCGGCATTTTCCCATCATCAGTGCTGTTTTATTAATGGGCAACAGGCAGCCCTTTCAAAAGTGTCTTGTTGCGGCCTTCTATCATAATTTGCACTGCATCCATGTTAGGTCATGTTGGTGTTTGTTTTGGGTATGTCTGTGCCCTTGAGTTTGCCACTGGTTATTGAAGATATGTGAACCGTGGCTAATTGGCCAGCTAGTTTGCACCGTTCAGATTAGATGCACTGCTGGAATCGACAGTTGAGTCCCAGATTGCATGTTATTTATTTCCTCAGTGAGGCACGATCACATTGTAGGAAAATATTTACTTTTACTTTTTAGCATTTCTTATTTAGCCAACATTTTTTTTAGAAAACACAAGAAAATATTTGTAGGGATTCCGTTTTAATCAATTGTTGATTGCTTTCAAGCTGATGAATTTTACACATATTCTCACTCTATTATATCAGAACAGCCTTGGATTGATGAATAGGTCTACGTTAAAGACATCAAGACTTATTGTATTTTAGGTTACCCCAGAGCTGTTAAGGAAATGGAAATACAGTATATTTTATCTTTTGATAACAGCTGTCGAGCCAGTGTGGAAGGTACCCAGACATTTTAGCAAGCATAGAGAATGAGTCACACCAGGAGTAGCATTTTTATTTTTTTTTTCCATCCTCCAACCCCCTCCCCTCTCCTAGCGATTGCTTTCCTTTCGGAGGATAATCTATAGAATCCGATTGGGATAAGTAGCTTGTGTTTATTTTCCCAATGATTTTTTAATGATTTTTTCCCCCTCAAAAGTCCTAGAAGCCAAAGTGGTCTAGTGGAGCCTGACCGAGCCTGACAGCCTTCCTCCGGTTTTGATACAGGGGAGAGATGGGGAGAAAAGGGGGTTTGGGGGGACTTGTCTCCCCTTTTCTGATGCTAATGAAAGGAGGAATGGTTTTCCAGCCTTTAGCTTGCAGAGTGTGTCTCCCCTGCAGCATGCTCCACTGCCTGGACATTGTGGGAGCACAAAACTCCAGGCCCGGGATCCAATAACGTGAAATTTCAGCAGAGAAGCGGCCATTGTGTAGAGAGAGGCAGCCGGGGAGGGGTTAGATAGAAGGGGGAGACGGAGAGGAGGGAAGGGAGGGTGACTTGGCGAACACCCAGGGCTCAGGCCACATCCTTTCTCTCTCCTTTCCCCCTGCTCTCCTCCTCTTCCTTCTCCCGTGTTCTCCCCCTCCTGTCTTTTTTTTTTTTCACTCCCCTCCTTTCCCCTCCCCTCCGGGGGTGGGAAGCCCACGGCTTAGGCAGGAGCAGAGCATGATGGCATGCTGGAGCCCAGTGAGCCATGGGCCGGAGCAGCAGACAAACGGCCACTTTGTCAGCTTAGGAAATGGTTGTCCCAGGATCCCCCTTCTCCACCACACACTGGAGCAGCCTGCCTTGAGGCCCAGGCCTGCCTGGCCTGCACGTGCTCCCCCATCACCCCTCCTCTCCTCTCTTCTCTTCTCTTCTCTTCTCTTTTCTTCTCTTCTCTTCCTCACACGCTCGTGTAGCCATCTGTGTGTGTGTGTATAAGGTCTTACAGTTGCAGATTTCAGTGTATTCACCTTCAGAAGTTGCTTTTATCATTATAACTGGTGGAAACTGGATTATAATTTCAGTCATGTCAAAATGTTTTTTTACTGTATGCGCGAAGGCTGGAGGGGTGAGATATTGTTCATTCACTTCATTTATTATTGCATAGACACCAAAAAACACCCTATAGAATAATCCTATGCACATCCTTTTTGTGAATAGAAAGAGCCATATTTAAATGTGGATGGAAGCTGTTGACTGTCACCGTGGTCTCCACCCTACTCCCATCCACGCCCTCCTCCTCCTCCTCTCCCGCAGTCCTCTGTTACATTCTCACCCCTCCCTCTGTTGTCCTCTCCTGCTTTTGGTCGGAAATGAAGTCAGTCATCCAGCAGAATAGCTTGGAATAATTTGGAATGGGGGCTCCTTTCTCTCTCTCTCTCTCTGCCCCCCCTCCCCCTCTCCTGCTTGCGGGCCCAGGCCAGCTGATCTGCTTCCGCTCTCAATTGTGTGTCCAGTGGACTGTGTGCTCCCAGCAAGGGGCGTGGAGACCAGCCTTTGTCTCCGCCATCCAGCTCTGGACTCTGTGTATGTGTGTGTGTCTGTGTGAGTCTGTGTGTGTTTTCAGCAGGTTGCATTCACATATCTTTGTGGAACAATTCATACCCTAAGAAAGGAAAAATATTAATGAACAGGAGACGAAGAGAAGCGGATAGTCCCTTTTGTCTCCCTGCCCTCTTGGTTTTGTAAAAGGCATCTAGTACACTTTTTGTTGTAGTTTGAAAATCTGTGGGTTCATAAAATGGAAAGTACAGTTGTTGACTTTATTTTCCATCATGTGTACTCTTTCTTCATGTTTTTTTTGTAGCCATTTCTCTCATTCTTGAAGGGTTGACAGGTATTTTAGGCTTCATGCACAAATGCACGTATACACAGCCCTCTTAAACTTCCTCTCTGGGCGCAGCCCCCCTCCCTGTGAGTGTCATGGTTGCTGGCATGTGTGTGATGGTAGGTCTACAGGGTCAGGCCCTGGTCATTGTGCCCTGGTCATGGCTGAGCGACACTACCGCCTGCCTTCTGTTAGCCCCAGGGACCCCTGCCTGACTGACAGCCCCTCCTGCACCCACCATCCGCATCCTTTATTGGGGGCCGTAGAGGGGTGCAACAGTGGCAATATATCCTTCTTTTACTGCCTGCTATATTGCCCAAAAATGTAGTTTTTTGAGCGACAGGGGCTGTTGTGTTAGGTCGTGTTCTACTTCTGTGGCTCTGTTTTGAGGTGTAACCACGAAGGGTGCTGGGAAGTCGGCGGGAGGAAGTTAGTCATGGTTGTTGTTTCTGTCATTCTCCCAGGACCAGTTGCCCTGGTCTCAGCCCGGGGGCAGCATGTGAGTGAGCAAACTGTCCAGAAGTATGAGCTAAATGTATGCATCATGAAATTGGCCCTGGCCAAGCCCTGCTTGTATTAGTCGGTTTGGCCAGTTGGCATCAGTCAATGCTGCAGGTCTGTATAAGCCTACATCACAGTGATGATAAGCCTGTGTACAAAGCATTTTTTTTAAATATGCACCATCAGAACAGCTTTGAGGCATTAAAGTGAGAAGAAAGTCTTCCTGCAGCTTTGGAAAAATGGCATTCTGTGCATTGTTTCGTTGTTTTTATGACAGAATAGGTGCTTATATTTGAATCACCGCCATTCAGTAATGTTACAAAATCATAACAAAATTTTTGAAAATGCCCTTGGACATAATTTAATATTAAATAGAAATATGAAAATGGAATTCAGTAGAATTACCAGTAAAACTGTGCAGAGAAGGACTTGCTTTTGTGTGCATCCTGAGCTTTCTATGAATATAGGTAGTTTGGCATAGCACCAACTTTCAGGCAACTATAGAATGAAATAAATGTAAATTTACTTTCATGTAATATAATGTAGCATTTACATCATAGGGCAGTCATGTCCTGAATTGTTTGTCACACAGCTGTCTGCTATTGAGAGCTCCCTGATGCTAAATGTAGCATGACACTGCAATACTGTAAGACAAAAATCTGCAAGTGAAATAGAACTCTGCTTTCAAGATAGTTGCAGCATAAAGTTGTTCAGCAGGCAGTTAAATTATGCCTACTATGTTATCTATCCACTTACTGTTCAAGGTCCATGTCTTTCTGGAAGAACAGAAGCATGCCAAATCATCTTTCTTGGAATTAACAGTATAAGTCAATGCCATGTGCCTATTCCTCGCCACTTTTTCACTCCTAAACACTGGTTCTCAAACTTTTTCTCCTGTGACCCCTGAAAATGAAGCGACCCCCACTTGCGACCCCCTCACATGCTGCGTACTCAGAACGGTGATCAGTCCAACTGGAGAACAGCAACCATTTTCAGGTTGTTTCATTTGTTTAATTAACAAAGGAGGCCTCAAATTTTAAATTACTCAGAATTTCACAGAAAAACAATCAAAAAATGGAGAAAATATATGAAAAAATAAATGTGATAATACTTTTGTGTTGTGTTTTCCGGTGTCATAATCATCTTGCCCCCCCCCCAAAATCATCTCACAACCCCCCGGGGGTCCCCAACCCCCAGTTTGAGAACCACTGCTCTAAAAGAAAGCCATAAAAACCATAACAAGGCAGCTGAGGCTTAATAGCTTAGCATGGTTACCATTGGCCAACTAGCATAGAAAAGATTTGAACACTGTTATGATAGAATAGTTTGGCTAACGGTGTTAATCTTTCTAACTAACTAAAACTGTTTGCATAATATTTGCAGTGTTTTATCTTTTAGAAACACTATGAGCATAGATAGATAGATAGATAGATAGATAGATAGGTACTTTATTGATCCCGAGGGAAATTCAAGATGGAGTGTGAATGGGTGAAGGTGTTGAAAGTCACTTAGTGATTGATTTGTTTCCATTTCAAATGATAGGAGATTAACAAGAAATCGGAATATTCAACTAAACAAGTGTTAAAAGAGTTTGAACAGGTTATGCAGGAGAGAGCAAAGTGGATGGGGAGGATAAGTGGTGATGATACTGAATGCATTGTAATTTATACAGAAAAGCACTCTTTCTATATGTGTGTGTGTCTGTGTGTATGCTGTATTCTGTTTAGTACATATGTTGTCCTCATGTAAAACGGTATAGCTCATGTACACATATTTATTTATTTATTGGCCACTGGTTAATGGTTATTCCCTTCCTCTGAAACATAATCATAACAAATTCAAACATAATCAGCCATGACTGAAAAGAATCTCAGTGCTCATTGTTTGCTTGTGTGTATGTATGTACATGTATAGGCATACATATGCTCCTCGTGCAGGACTGAAGTTAAGTGTGTATTTTTTTAAAAAAGGCAATCCGTTTGTTGGTTGATTTATTTTGGACACATTTACTGTGGTCATCAATCCTAAGAAAGAACTTTGGACAACGATTACCAGGGAGCCAGGATATTTTCAGTTTGCGCATGTAAAGGAAAAAAAAATAGCCTCAAGTTTAATGCTCACTGGCTCATAGATTAATTGCTAACCAATTACCTGGGCATCAAGGTTTGCCAAGGGCGTGGAAGGTAGGGGACCAAAGGTTACACATTTGGAGTAGGCCAGGAATTAGAGTTGAGAGGCAGTAAGGAAGAGGAAGCGGCCATTCCGCTTTTAGAGCAAAGGCTGCCAGTTAACTATGTAATATATTAGTCCTATTCCATTTGTCAGTCAGCTACACTGCCCTCTGTCATCTCAATAACACTTTTAAATTTGTCCACTTGGGGAGAAGAAATTATTTACCAAACTCTGTGACATCATCTTCATTAATAAACCCAGATGTTGGCTCAAGAGCAACGTGTCACAGGAAGACGTTCTGCGGTCGAATTCCTTCCCCTCTTGCCTTGTTTCTGCCAGTTTTAGATCGTCCGCAGTCTTTAATATGTTACCAGGAGGATCTGCAAAGCGCTGCCCTCAGCACACCCTGACCTTTGTCATTTCCGGTGGCCCAGTCGAGTGTCTGTTATCTAATCAGGGACAAATCTGACTGCTGGAAAAGGGACATAGGAGGTAGGGAGACAGATAAATGGGGCGAGGGACCAGTAGATGTATGGCTGACATGAAGGAGAAGAGTGTGAGAAATGAGAGAAATGATCCCCAGGAGAGCAAGGTGGGTAGGATAGCAGTCGCATGGCAAATAGGTAAGAGAAAGGGAGATGTGGGCTGGGCCCACTGTTGTCTGTTGTCTCGTTTTAAGCTACCTGCTTGAGGGGAAAGGTTGGAAATCAGCAGGGGCCAGAGCCTGAGCTTGGCCACATGGTCACTCACCCTCTGGCTGGGGTTAAACATACACTCGGGGCTGCAGTGGTCAGGAATAGCAGTCAGTATTCTGTTACACCATGCACTACAAACATAATATAAATTTAATCCAAAGTTGAATCTTTCTGACCTGCTTCATTCACATTTCATTTTTTGTTTTGTTTCAGATATTAGGGTAGCTTATTTTTCATCACTGAAAGTAAGCATCCACTGTTGGTATTCATCCATTTGTGGGAAAAAAAAGAGTATTTTAGTATTATGCTACAATTTCCCTGCAGGTTGATTAGTTTAATTTTATCTTGGTGTCAAAGTAGACCAAATGTGATGCAGTATGTATTTGACTTTGCTCTTAAACATTCATATCCATTTCTTTACAGGCAGACAAATGTCCCATTCAAGTGACTCTGGTAGTTTTAGACATTATTGTATCCCCTACAGGTTGGGAAAATTATGAATTTGTCACAACTGAAGTCACATCTGCCTCAGATCCTGGTTCTGAATGTGATGACTGGAATACTTTTTATTTGAATCTTTTTAATTTGCTCCACATTCATGACCCCTAGAGGAAGAACTACTGATATTGATGAACCCTTGAACTTTCCTGTAGGGCCTCAATTAGGCCAAATTTTCAATTTGTGGGTGCGATAATGTTAGCACTAACGTTAGTGAATAACAAAAGAGGATGTGTAAGATGCTGTGCATTGTGGAGTAGGCTAGCAGGACTGAACAATTTCATTACTGGTGGCAGCCATACTTAATACTTTGACCAAACTGTTGAACCAGATTAGGGACAGAGTCATAATGTGTCATTGAGGATACAGGTTGGTTTGGGGATATATTCTGAGGTTGTTCAGCTGCTGTGTTCTTCACTACAAGTTTGCTAACTATTCTGTCTAGGCTACATGTACTGCTGCCTGTTCATGCTGTGGTTTAGCACCATTATTCGTGGGCTGATATTTCATGTAGGCTGTGTGGTTCTGATGATGTCTTAAACCCACATGATATAATAGGTTACATGAGGTGGAGAACACCCATTATAGCATATAATTGTGAATGAAACCATGGATTTGTTAAGTTGGTGAAGTGAACAAATCTGTCAAGTGATTGACATGGCTTTTGACCAGTTATTGAATAGGGCTTGCGCAGTTTCTACTGTTTGAAATTTTTTATTTTGAGATGAGTAATCTTCAGACACAGAAAAAGGAAAGATCCTGGTTGAGAAATTAAAACCGTCAAACATTTGTCAAAGATGCCACTATATTCACAGCAGATCTGGGCAGTTAAATATCTGTGGTCATGTGTGAATATTGATTACCGCTGATTATGGTCACTAACAGCATTGTTTCTCTCGCACTCTTGCTCTTCCTCTCCCCTGTCCTGTTGTTTCTCCCTTCCTCCTCTACAGTGACAGTTATGCGCGTGTGAGAGCAGTGGTCATGACTCGGGATGACTCCAGCGGTGGGTGGCTTCCCCTGGGGGGCGGAGGCCTTAGCTGTGTCACCGTCTATAAGGTCAGTCGGGCAGAGGACAGCAGCAGCACCCACAGTGGAGGCAGTGGAGGAAGCAGCAGCAACCTCAGCCCCTGTAGCCCCAGTCCTAGCCCCAGCCCCAGCCCCACCACTGTGGAATTCCTCATCAAGGGCGAGAGGCTCAAAGACAAATTGGTAAGAGAACCTATAGCCCATACAGGTGTGAATGCTGTCTTGTTATTGGGTATGGAAAGCCGAGGCATGTCATATGCCACACTGCATAAAGGCATCATTCATGCACTTGCTTTTGCGTTTATTTACTCCTTCTTTCTCTCTCACGCTCCCTCTTTCATGCACACTCAGGCGCACAAATAAGAGATGGTGCATTCTC
>OMKZ01000431.1:6088-16164 GCA_900302535.1 Neoniphon sammara
ACTGAAAGAAAAAAAAAAAAAGAAAAAAAAAAAAAAAAAAAAAAAAAAAAAAGTCCAAGATGCAGTTTGGGACACTGCAGATGATTTATGAACCCACGGTGAACATAATCTCAAGCAATGTGTTGAGTAATATTTTTAGCTCTGCCTCTGAGAAATCTTTGGAGAACTCTGCTCTGCACATATTTTTTCTTGCACAGTCTCTTTACCCATCCTGACAAACAACAACACCATGGGAGTCCAACACTGCGCCTCACCTGGACAAGCAGTTGGACTGGTAGAAGCGGAGCTTCTCAGCACGATGTGTGGCGCTCAAGGAAGGATGGAGACTTCTCTCCTGCAGAGGGGAAACACACATTATCGTCCAGTCATTAGTGTGGATATAAGACAGGCTGATATGTCTTGTATCATGCGTGCATCAATGTTTTACATCCATCTAGGCCACTGATATTCAAACGTGTCATTGAGGTAAAGGAGTCTTCAAGACAATCAAACACTATAGCAGCTCATTGCACTCATTAACGTCTTCAAATATAGAAGAGAAAGCAGTCAGTGAAATCAGCTGCTGTAATGTTTGGTTGGATTTTGGATGGATAAAAAACCTTCAAACTCTTGTGTCTCTGTGGCTGATAACCAACTTTCTCAGCAAGCATTTGACGCATGGTGACGTGCAGGAGATGGCCAAGTTCAACATCAACCCCAAGCAGGGCAAAGTTTTTACATCATATTATAGAAGAGGGAAAAAAATCATCATAAAACAGTTTTGGAAAGTGGCTTGAAATTATTTCAGAAAGATGTTTAGATGTTATTGACAACTACAGTATGGATGTTGACTCAACTTGGATTTTGGTGCTACATTTACACAAGATATCAATGTTTGTGCAGGACTTCGATTCAGTATATTATCTATTCAATGTCAATTCACTGGGCTGGACAATAGCAGGCATTTTTGTATAATTACCAATACAGAAGTGAATGTTGAGTAACTGGTGTCAAAACCTAATGGAACAGCTAATAATAAACAACAACAAAATGCTAAGGCAACTTTTCCCTTTACTAGCCACATTACGTTAAACTTACTGTTTAAAAATAAAGATATTTCACTGTAATTATGCTATGATAGGTGGCATTTTTGGCAGATATGTGAGTAGCAAATTGTTTGCTTAACATTAATTTGAGCAACTGACTATTAACAATTAGTTTGTTAAATTAATCACTACTTAATAGTTCTAACTAAATCCAATAATTGATCTCAAATCAGTCAACAGTGCAGTATTTTCCATATTTAACACTTGTCTAACAGCCACAACTTTACAGTTAGGATTCATTGTTTTTTAACTGTTATGTTTATATTAACACAGCAAAATAAGGAAAATTGGATGTCCGTAGGTGTATTATTTATGAATAAAACAGGAACACTTATTAATATAAAGCTGACATACAGGATCTGTATGTAAAACACAAACAAGCTTAACAAGCAGTGTCAGAAAATGCAGAAGGCAGACAATATAGAAATATCACAAAGCCCTCGGAAACATCCAGGACAGCACGACAAACACTGCAGGTCAGTTTAAAACAAGAAAGGTTAACATCAAGCGAGCCAGAAATCAAATGGTAAATGATTAATTAATTCAAATGCAGCTTTTGGAAACACAACACAGGCCTGGTGAAAAGGAAACAGAGAGAGAAAAAAAATGAAGAGGAAACAAGAAACATGTTAATATCATGCAGTGAAAGACAAGCGGTGAGAAAGCGAGAAACAGGCAATGACATCTCGTCTCAGCGAACGACAGAAAGTCACCGCAGGCTGAGTGAGGCAGCAGAGCAGGAGCGAGGCGAGAGGAAGAGGAAGACGAGGAGGAAGAGCCCAGGGGTCTTCCCTCCAGTGTTGCAGGTGCTTTGGGTCTACTCACTGTCAGAGGCCTTATCACCTAAGAAGGGCTCTTGCTCCATCATGTCCATGGGGATTTTAATGCTGGGAACATTCTCATTGTAAGGGTAGTCAGACTGTTGGAGAGACAGCAGAGGAAACACACATCCTGAAATGGGACTTTCAGCGGAGTTACTACGAGTGCAATGTCGCTAAAGTGGCCTTAAAGGAAAAATCCACCCAAAAACACTTTATTTTTAAAAGAAAATAAATACATAAATACTGGCTGAGTAATTTGCATTTCAAGGCCTATTTTGTTGTTTGCCAGTGAATTTTTGTTATTTCTATGGATAACTAGCAAGTGCAGACAATGTGTAATCACATGAAGATGATTTTCTCCACAGCTACAATGTTTGATAACAGAAAATGTTCCAGAAATCTAAAACACCATATGGTAAGCAAAAGGTTTTAGTGTCAATCTCTCAGAATCAAAGAACAAAATATTGTCTCTAGACCCAATATTTCCCAACGGTGTTCAGCAATCATACAGGGAGAAATCCAGCTGAGAAACGGCTGAGAGGCCAGTTTCTAGAACAAAGTCTACCAACAGTAGACTCATTAAACCAGAATTCAACCCAGCCACAAAACATGTAAACATGCATGTCTACAATCCTAGAAATGCCCCCAAAGCAGTAGGCTGACTAGCTATATTACGCATTGCATTTGGGTGAAAGCAACCAGTCTACACAGTTACAGTTACAGTTCTCCAGGGGTTTTCGAAAGGTATTCTGGGATATTAGGCCAGTTATCTGCAAGAACCACCACTGAACAACAACATGGGCCCAGAGATGCAAGGTACATCACCATCGCTGTTTGAGTGTTAAGGTGTTAAAGGGTGGATTTTTCTATTAACCTTCACCCTAATCTAAATCTAATCCTAAATCTAATCTTAATCCTTAACCAAAACCCTACCAAACCTAAAGTTATCCCAGTTTGTGAGGACCAGCATGATGTCCTCACTTAGGGGGATTTTTATCTTTCTCTCCTGGTGAGGACATCTGGTAACTTCAGAAACATGAAAATGCAAGAATATACACACAGTTGTGCACAATTCCATTATCTCCTTTCATGTAATAGTCAAACACGTAATACAAGGAACTAAGAGAAACTCCAGTCTTGTTCCCATGGTTGGAAGAAAGCTACCACTTCTTGAAGATACATCAAGGTGCTTAATTGAATGAGTGTTTGGGGCCAAAATTTCCTTGAGAAATCAGTCAGGTTTGTCTTGTGAAGTCCAGTGGGCAAACACAAATCAAAGCTGAGAGTGCCACTGAGGAGGTTCAAATAACCACTGAAAAGGAGACAGTGTCTCTTCACCTTTCTATCTAACATTTGACCACAGTTTGTATGTTTACCCAAGGCTTTGGCAAGAGGGAATTATATCAGATCCTGTGCATTCTGAAACTGGATCATCTATGTTCAGGAAGTGTTGTTCAGCAGCTGAAAATGTGGCAAAGGATCGTGTCACAGCTCTGGAAAACAGCTCTAAGCAGGAAATAGATGTCTGTGGGCCTGTTTTGGGTTAACATCCCATGGTGACATTTTCCAGTGCTGGATCTGTGTTGCGGATTGAAGGGTGCAAACCACCTTAAAGGAAGAAAATCTGGAGTTGAGAGCAGGGGTTGAGGTTGGCTCGTAGATTGATGGCAAAGTTACAGACTCTGGAGTGAACATGGGTGATACTGTGTAAAGCACATCATGAGAAAGTGGTGGAACAAGGAAAGAGCCTGCGTGCTTGTTCCTGTGACTCGAGAAAAGAGGAGACACTGGCATTGTCCATTCAACCGTATTCCTCCAGAAGTCTGTCAAGTCGATTGGGACGTCCAGTGGCAGGATGCAAACCGTGCACAATGTGAGTACTGCTGCTACTGCAGGTCTATGGGCTGAAACGCTGGGTCAGCAGAGAGGTGGTCTGATCAGCGGCAAGAGCAGATACACAGGGGAATTCACTGCTCAGCTTTATGGAAGCATTGTGTTAAAAAGATAGGTTCACTATTTTTGAAGCCAGACCATATTAAAATGTTGACTTCCATCATTTGTAATAGCACATAGCACAACCTCACCACGAGCTTTAGTGATAAGAAACTTACCTCTTTGCTGCAGCTTCTTGCTAACCTTCAACGCAGTCCAGTAGCTTCTCAAAATCATAAATGTTCTTTGTGAAAACAGGAAACTCACATGACAGTCAAATACATCTGCTGAGAATTTTTTTTTTTTTTTTTTTTAGTGAGGTTTTTTGGAGCATTTATGGAGCATTTTAGCTCAATTAACAGAAGGTTATGGATGTTTGGGATGTACTGCAGTCATTGTGGAGAGTAGTTCCAATCATACTAATGAACAGTAGTTGTTCAAAACTTACAAAAAAAAATACAAAAATTCAATAGACAGAAGTGGCTACACTGGGGGGTTTCTCTTTTCAAAAAGGCCATTTATAATGGTTTTTGAAGCTGAAAGCAGATGCCTTGTTGGACTGTGTCCAAGAAGAAGAAGCTGCAGCGATGTGGTTGTTTCATGTAACTAAAGCTAGCAGTGAGATTATGCTTTGTATGATTATAAATGATGAGAATCAACATCAACATAATACGGCCTGGGCTGAAAAATACCAAAGCTATCCTTTAATTGAGTAAAATATAAGATCACTGATAAGATCACAGGTACCCACTTGCTTCCTCCTGTTTCAGACCCACACTCACCACTTTCTCTTCATCACATGTAAACTTGCTGAATAGGTGCTTGTGGGACATTATGCCACAAGAGATTATACTTGTTTCCCCATGTAGAATGAAACTGCAATGAGAAATCCTCACATGGGATGTCAGGGTCAATGTATACACTCAGCAGTGTATGCTGGGAAACACTGCTGCCCGCGTCCCTGAAGAGGAACAAACAGTTTAAAAAAAAAAAAAAAAAAAGGAATGAATGGAATGCTTACATCCTCAGCGTCACTGTCTATGCTGCTCCGCTTTTTGTTCTTCTTCTTCTTCTCATCCTCTTTCTTCTTCTTGTCCTTCTCTGGAATAACGTCATCCAAGAAACCGAGCTCATGCTGAGAGAACATGTAGTCCATGGCCTTTCTGACAGCTACGAGAGCAAGGATCTGAAACAAGCAAAGGAAAAAGATTTGAGTGGATGCTGAGGGGTTAATTGTTGAACAGGTTTAATCTAAGAAGTCCTATGTAGTCTTGCACTAAGTCAGAATACAATTAGGCTTTGAACTCATTGAACTCCCCAGCAATTATGTTGTGGTGTTTCTGCAAGATGTTGCAGAAAAGCAATAAATTTATTGAGGGAGAGCTTATGAGATGCCACATCTCTCATGACCCAGACTTTAAACCAGAGGGGATTACACTGTGAACCACACAGTCGCAAATGTTTTGCAAAAGTTTTTTTTTTTCTGCTGAGACACAAAAATGAGCCCATATGAAGATCTTAACAAGTGGACCGCTGGCTCTTACAACCCCTGAAGCCATGATGCAGATTTCTATTGGGGAAAAAATCACATCACCAGGACTGATTAGATCTTCTACGGCTCATCATCCAAAGTCCTCAATAAACGTCAATATATCCAGAACTCCACCGCCCGCCTGCTTACCCACACCCGCTCCCGAGACCACATCCTTCCTGTCCTCCAAAACCTGCACTGGCTCCCCATCACACACCGCATACAGTTCAAAATCCTCCTCCTCACACACAAAGCACTTAACCAGGCTCCCTCCTAACTCTCAGACCTGCTCCACCACCACACCCCCTCCCTCAGCCTCCGCTCATCTGAAGGCAATCTCCTCTCACCACCCACATGAACCAAGCACCGAACCTGGGGAGCCTTTTCCATCGCTGCCCCCTCCCTCTGGAACTCACTCCCCAAGTCCATCAGAGACTGTACGGACCTCCAAATCTTCAAAACCCAGCTCAAAACCCACCTTTTTAAATTAGCTTTTAATGTTTGATTATACCTGTCTAGTTTTAATGCTTAATCTTAAAGTTTTTCTTTTTATTTTCTTATGATTCTGATGTTTTTGTAATTTTTACCATTGTAAAGTGTCTTTGAGCACCTGTAAAAGCGCTTAACAAATTAAATGTATTGTTATTTATTATTATTATTATTATTATTATAGAAGCTACTTAATCTTTAATATATACTAGATTACAAGAAACTGGCTAATCTGTTATAATTACATTTTAAAAGTGAATACAAGATTGACAACTGAGGCTCACCAATGTACATTAAAATATTTGATAAATACTCAATAATATTGACACACATTTATACAGAAATCTCCTCCACATTTGGTTTTACACTGGTGGTTCACAACAATAAACAATTCTTTAACAACTCCTCCCTCCTGCCCCAATAACCACAATACAAAGTACAATTCAAAGCACAATAAGACTAATAAAGTCAACGTGCTGTATTGTGACCATAAATGAGCCTGATGACCCTGAACCATAAATATGTAGAAACCACAGCAGCCATTGTTGGTTTGTCCTGCAAACAAGCAATTCTCCGCATCACGATAAGCTTTAACAACATATCAACATGGGTAAGTGTAGTCATAATTTATAGAGTTCAGTTGTGTCAAGCTGACTTGTTTGTGCTGGCTTTATCTCTGGCTTGGAGCCAGACATTCACACTTCAAGTTTTTTCTTTTTCTTTTTCTTTTTTTTTTCCACGCTGAACTTCATTTGCAGGCAGGAATTAGTACAGGTTTTAATGAAGAGTTGTAGTGTCCCATAATGCTAATTAATGTTCACATGCTGCTCAGAGGCTTTTCCAATGAAGCCAAGAATACCAACACTGAACACTCAAGTAATTTTTAGGGTTTAAAAATTATGAAATGATCAATCAACAGTTTCAGTATACAGATTTCAGCCTTCCCTTCAATGTCCCTTACCATAACAGGGAATACAATGGCAGCCACAGTGGACTTGAGGATCCAGAGCATGGCCAGGCAGAGAACCTGGATGAAGGTGAAGAGGTGGACCTTCCTCAGAGGAACGTGCCGCAGGTAAATCAGGTCCGGCTGATGCTTCGCTGGCATTAGAAACAGCTTGAGTCGATCCATGAACTAGAGAGAGAGAGAGAGAGAGAGAGAGAGAGAGAGAGAGAGAGAGAGAGACGGAGAGTGCAGTGATGTGACAGGATGCACTACAGAGTTACATGACCGGACGTTTCTGCTGTAAACACACCAGCAGCTGTCTCAATCAGCTCAGTGTGACAGCCTGATGTGCAACACACTACGGATTTTACAAAAGAGTTTAATAAAAATCATTCAGAGTCAGAATATGGTGATGTTTATGAGTGGCATCAATACATTTTGTTTTAAGGAAAAAATATCTAAATGCTTAAAGCAACAATTCACATGCAGTGAACATGCAAGAGCAGGTCGTTTCCATTGTAAATACTGAGGACCTGAACAGGAAGTCCACTTTAAATTTTATTATTTAGAGATTAGTCCAATTTGTCTGAAAATACTCTTAATATTAAATGAAAATGTGTCATGTAATGTAATCTTTATTGCATTAGATCATGTCTAATGTTATGAAAGCTCTGGCCTAAAACCTAAAACAGGCAGTGTTGTTCAGACACTTCTGGACCTCACTGTGTAAGCCTCCTGTTTGAGCCTTTGGGAGAGTGAGAAGGTTACTGATTAATTAGTGATTAGTCTCATGAAGCCTCATGAAAAATTAACAAGACAGTGAGATGACTGCAACATGCATGACTGCCAACACCTGGGCCCTTTGAATTCCTGGATGAAATTTGTTATGCATGTTTAAAACAAATGTTCTAGTGCACATACTGCATTTTAATCAATAACTATGGTACTAACCCATCTTTAGTTATGAGTGATTACACCCAAACACACCAATGAAAAGCTAACTTGAGCATAAACACCAAACTATTCAATTGAACCATTTCAGAGATATACTGTACGTTGTTGGAATTTGTGACCCCTGATATTTTACATTTAATAATAATAAAAATAAATAAATTAAAAAAACACTCACATTACTTAGATATATTTTATGATCACTCTCTTCTGCCGCTATCCAAAAGAGACTTAGATGCTGAAAAGCCTCATTTATCCAGGATAAGAAAAAATCAATATGACCTTTACCTGTACTCCGTTGAGAGAAGCCACTCCCATGTAGAGGAAGACTCCATACAGCACAGGCATGGGGATGAACTGGGGAAATATATTACATAAGATAGTATATTAACTTTTTCAACATTTTTAAAAAATGTAGATTTCATGCAGCAGGACAAAGCAAAGGTGGGATATGTAGGATATATGGGAAGATAAATGTGGATAAACACTACAGTATTTCTTGAACCAATGCTAAAACATTTATTGAACCAATGGGTCAAATATCCTATGATTTCCTATGACTAAACCTGTACGCTTTTGCCAATTAAAAAGGCAACACTTGTTTTGGCGTGTGGCCTCAAAATGTCTTTATCACCTTTCAGGATCAAACAAAATGAGTGAAACAAGCTTCTCGTTGCTGTGGATGGAGGTTAACGAGGCAGTGATGATCCTGGGATTCACACTCAGCCTGCAAGTCAATTTACACTCAGATTGCTAAAAAGCATTTTTTGCGCTCCGCTGACCTCTCACATCATCACACATGGAGCAGAGCGCAGCCGCCATCTGGAGCCCCGAGAGAGATTTAGTTAGCGGTTTGTGGGCCGGCATGTGGAGCCAGACTGACACAGAGATAACAGCTGACTTACTTATCTCAAGTTTCTACACCAGTAATCGGAATAAAATGGTTCTAAAATGGTTCTTGCTTTGTTTTATAATTTGGCAATATGGTTCATGTGTTCATCACTGCTGTGTTTCTGCACTGCCTTTCCCAGAGATCACCTGTCAATCAAACAGTGTGGGCGGGACTGTGTTCTCCTTGTATTTTCTGTTGATGGAATTTGAGTTTCTCTTTTCTTTGTCTGTTTAGCCACATGGTGACTGTCTCTGCTCATGCTAACTGCCCAGTTCTTCTATTTATCTCTAACAAACTGCTGCTCTGCCTTAACTGCAAAACGCATCACTTCCTGTGCAGCAGAGGGTTTTGCCCAGGAAAGACCTACCAGACACTGAGTGTTTAGAGCAGCACATGTAAAAGCTTTCATGAACAGGTAGAAGTTTGAATCAGTATTGTGTTTTATCAATTGGCAGTAAGAAGAAGCAAAATGGACATTAATTTATATGGATATTTACAAATGATATTGTTTTAATATATAAGTTCTGAGCCAGAAACCATACCTTGGCAGGAACTTTGTGTTCTTTCCCATCACTTATTAAACTACTCTAATAACTAGTCTGTGTTATACACTATTACCTTACCAAAATGTTTTGTTTTGTGAGGGTTGCATGAAGTTACATCACCTTGATGTGATGCTTGTTTAGAAGGAGTTTTCTGGGGGTCATGCATTTCACTAAACTTAAAATAAAGTGACAGTAATTGGCATCACATCTTCTACTTTCATTTGACACCTCTCTTGTTATTAAAACACCAAAATTGTGTATCCAATTAGAGCTCTGTGTAACAAGGAAATTTAAGATGTTAAGGAAATGTCGTAGTATTCATTTTGGACATTGCATACAGATCAATTCAACTCTGGAAAAAACAAATATTATTCTTATAGCACTGGCACACTGAAGCCCCATTTTAACAGATAATAATCAGGGAATGTGTCCCATCTCCGGCTTCTTTACCTTTAAAATAGGAGACATGAAGACAGACAGTCCTGTCAGGATGAACACACACACACCAGTGACCCTCTGCTCTCTGTAATAAAAGAGAAGAAAATAAAATAAAATAAATGCTTATCAGAAGAACAAATCATTTTAATATATCATTTAGAAAAAGTGTTTTTGCTGTATGCACCATATAAATGTATCTATAGTTAACTATCACTGGCCGCTCCAGGTGTGTACAATATCACTTTTTCAGTGTCACATGTAATATTGTTTACTTGAAATCATAAATAATAAGAGTTAGAGCTGCCTGCATACTGGAACTGTTTGTTTCAGACAATTGTTCCAGAAATTTTCCTCCAGTTTAGCCAAAACAAAGCCAACCACTGAGCTTCTCGGAAGTTCACAAAGTTGTCAGCGTTCCACATCAATAGACATCGATGTTTGTTAGT
>OMKZ01000431.1:25951-50362 GCA_900302535.1 Neoniphon sammara
GCATTTTTTTTTTTTTTTTTGCAGCTGCATAAGAATTCAAAGTGTATACAAGAGATTTTAGATCAGACAAAAGTATGTCAGAAAGGTCAGGCATGAAGGATCTAGTGAGGGGTTGACGGTTTTCGTTCCGTTTCGGTCTAACCTCGTCTGACATCAGCGTGGCGATGGCTCTCCCGATCTCATGATACGACTTGGCTTTGCCTTTGGGTCCAAGCAAGATGAATAAAAATCTGGAAAAGAAAAATGTTGTATTAGAAAATTATAGAGGGGGCCTGAGTGTTGAGTGGAATAATGTTCTGGCATGGGAACAAATGCACTGGATTTGCATAACAGGAAACACTATCCAGTCAAATATTTGTATTTTTTATTTTGTCTGGTGTAGGCCTTGGATGTTTGAACTCTAATGAAATATCCAAAGCTCTGAAATGAAGGAAATTTAAATTCCAGGCCAAAGTTTGACATCAATGTATGTCTGCAGTCACACTCTGAAATATTCTGTGCAGCTCAATTGACAAACAATTGTAATCAACTCTGTATTAACCCAAAAAATGTCATTCACAACATGATAACAGACAGGGTTATACAGGCTGGCTTGTTAAGTTTGAATGAACAAGGTTTACAGTATCTTTATTTTGCTCTGTCTATACAACAGTGCAAACTTGTATAATAAAGTATTATTTTTACATTTCTATACATATTCACTCCATTGCACACAGGCATGATGTCATTTGGCATGAGGCAGAATCCCGCATGTGAAGCCCAGCCATTCAAATACCTTACAACTATTTAACCATGCTTTATTACAGCAGTAATACCTTAAAGGGTGTTGTTTACTGTCATTATGGGCATGATGGTGATGGATATGTACATTTGCAGCATCAAAGTACCCACAATCATAGCAGAGATCGTCCTGAAAGGTACTGAGCTTTTTATACAACAGTTAGCAATGCATGTGTGCTGCCCATACAGTCTATGGTGCTGCCTGAATAGCTTTCTACATTGTAACAGACATATGTAATGATAAATAACTGAAAACGGGATTGCTGAGCAGCTCCTTAGTTACTACAGCAGTTGCCTTACAACAATAGAAGCCAATAGAATAGAATAGAGCTGCTGCAGCCATGCTTTATGGAAATCATCAGCTGTTGGAGCACACTGGAGTGTATTTTATTGTACTGTATACGTTCATTTTGAACAAAGACCTTCCCAGGTTTGCACAGAGTAACTGCTATTGTCACTTTGAAGTTGTACATGCCTGGCCTGCTGTATATAAGGCAGTTTGAGCTCCATGTGAACATGATTCAAGCCTGATGTGGTCTACAAGTAAAACCCAAGACTCATGCCTCTTTTTAAATGAAAGGAACACTTCACCCAAAATACACCACGAGATATTTTCCCATTTACCACTAATGCAGCCCTTCGTTGAGAACTATTTCCTGTTAAAGAATGCCAGCAAACGCCAAAATGAGAATGCCCAAATGAGTATGAATTAGAGGCAGATAAATACAGTTTTTTAGTGTTCTTCAGAAAGAAATACTTCCCAATGAAACTCTTGACACCTATAGACTTTAGATTATGTCAGGTATATGTGTCATTGTTTTTGGAAAGAGCTGTTGCTGCTGAGTTTTTCACGTCACTGGACTGTTCCCTTAAGTTTTGGTTCTTATTTGGACATTTCTGGAGTTTCAGGGTGTCTCAGCTACCTTGTGGGAACGGGAACCTCGGTCAGGGCTCCCAGCATCACAGCTTGCTGCAGGCGAACAAACGCCACGAACGGGGCGTCGAGGAAGTCCACCTCCCCCACCAGCACGTTGGAGGCCTCGGCGTCTCTGGGCAACTTCTTCATGAACTTGTTCCTCAGCTAAAAGCACAAAAGAGGGGAACAGGAGGGGGACGTTAAATGCTACGTTCACACCAGCAAGCTACCTGCAGCACCCTCACAATGAGACGACCTATATCAAACAGGACAAGAGGCCCTTTGAATCCGAAACCCGTCCCATTCAACTCAAATACCAAATCAGGAGGCTCTCAAGGGATGTGAGTAAATGATTAGTAGTAGCAGAAGTCTGCATTTTTGCTGTAATGGGCATGCTGAGATGTATGAGGACATGAGGTCAGAGACCTGTGGAGCTCTACAGGTTCAACCTGTTAAATCCACAGGACATTAAAGTCCTGGGTTTCGTGTCTCTAAGGAACCGTGTGAGAGTGACAGTCAGTTACAGCTCTCTTTATCTTCTCTGACGGACTGAGCAGTGACGTTACAGATGCTTTAACAGCCTTTATGTCAACACTGACTCTCTTAGTCACTGTGGAAATATGCTGAGGACTCGTATGAGCCACCAGTGGGAATATGAACCCAGAGAATTAAACTGTGGTGCAGGAAAACAATAAAGACCTGACACGGACTTCATCTGCACTGTTCAAATGCGTTTTTTTTCTTTCTTTTAATTTGCCATCAAAGTTTCCTTATTTTACAGCCAAGTGGTGAACATCTTTTTCTGTTTATGATTTGTTTAAGCACCTTGGCAGGTATGGACACAAGCAGGAAAGCTCCGCCCACAGGAAGTAACAAACGGCAAAATCAAACTGTGTCCTGAACAGCAGTGAGCGAGGCTCCTTCCAGAGAAAACTGCACTCACCAAGATTAGATCTTTTTATTTTCTTTGTGTTTAAAGCATCATATACTGCTAAACATGGGCATACTGTGTGGAGTTTACTGACATCATGTTTCATGATTTCTGGGCACTGAATTTTTCCAACAGATAGATCTAGCAATTGTGTCTTTAAAAAAAATCTGCATTGCCCTTTAATTACCGGCACCTCATTCATATTCAGTATTTGCCTGCAGCTTAACTTGAACCATAAACCCTTCAATTCAAAAGTCCATTTCTACTTTTTTGTGACTTTACACCAGAGGTTTTTATCGCATGGTATTAACACTTTGATCCACATGACATACCAATCAACCTTCATCAGATTTTGTCTGTGATAAGAAAATGTGCCACAGCATGCTCGTGTGCAGATTTAAGTCATTAATAAATAAAACTTCAAAGACAAACAAATCATAAACATAGATAAGACTGCCATGGAACACTGCAGTGTTATATATTAACTTCAGAAAGCCAGAGGCGGGGTGGAGAACATTTACCAAGAAGCACCCAAGGACGACCAGAGAAAAGGGCAACAGATTCAAAGTTCTTACAGATATAACACTCTGAGTGTTTCAGCCAATTTCAATTTGAATTTTTTGCTTTTTTCTTTTCAAGCAATACCTCCTGACATACACTGCTTCCTCTGTTAAATGACTGCACTTGATGGACCAAATGTGATTTCAGTGATTAAACTGGAGTTCTGGTTTTCTTATTTCTTATTTTTTTATCCTTAATCACATAAGATCATCTCAGCATTTCAGAGATTTCAAAGCAAAAGCCATTTCACCACTTAATCCCTTTTCTCATCACACAAACCAAGCTAAAGTTAGCTTCTTACTGGGTTACCAAACCTTCACAAGAAATGTATTCCCATAACACGTTAAAGGACAAGTGACCGTAAACTGACCGCTGTTTTATACTGTGAATTTGAAATAGCTCAGAACTCAAAAATGCTCCTGCACAGCCTTTCACAGACCCGCTTTCTGCACGAACCAGTGTTGCTCAACAGGGAAATAGAGGTAGTAATTATATTCAACCCCTTCAACTGACAAAGTTTATTTTGATCCGAGGCAATTTTGTCAGGGCTCTGTCAAGGATGTAACTAATAATAATAAATGCTTTGTAACACTATGTGATGGTGCAATAAGGAAGATTTATGACTCCATCAGGGTACACAGGATACTCTGCCAGGCATTAACTGCCCTGTCAGTCCTATATTGACAAATACCATTTGTCAGTGTGAAGTGTTACAGTCTGCAGGCTTTGAGAGCATGATGGGAGAGATGCTCCATTTATGACGTTTGTACCAGTTACGTTTTTAACTATTTCATGAGGAAAGTTAATTAGATTTCAATTAAAACATGCAGGACTGAGTCAGCAGGATCAAATGATGTCAAACTTTAAGATCAGATTGGATTCTGTCACCAAGCAGTTTGAGGGCTAAAATAAAAAATAAATAAATAAATAAAAAAATTGAATTCACATTTACCCCAATCGCAGTGTGGTCTCTGAAAAACGTTGACAATATACCCATAAACAGGATATGAATATTGTTTATCAAAGAGGAGATTGTAAGATTAGTTCAGAGTCTGAAAGAGGTGAAAATGACTGACGAGCCCATCTCAAAGCTTCATCACCTGCAGCATGGCTATACTGTATCACATGCTGGCAATTTCAAATGCATAAAGATCTCTATTACTTTATTTGCATTGCATTGAATTGCATTTGTATTCCAAGAAATCAAAGCATGGAACCTAAAACTTAGCAATTTTGCACATCCACATCATGTTTTTGCAGGATCATTGCCATCAACCTCTAAGAATTAAAATCCTATAAACCTGTGACCTTCTGCTGGTCAGATCTTAACAGATCCAATAAGATCCTGGCCTCCTGGTCTCCTGGCACACAGTTTGTCTGTGAACGATTAAGGTGAGAGGTTAAACCCGCGTAACTGCACACCCTGACCTGTGTCCAATCACTGCTAATCCATACTACACCGTCTGGGTAAACTATACCTTAAATCTATAATGCAGAGTCCTTTCCTGTCCCATGAGGCTTTGAATGCTGGATGAACTGCCATGTGGTGCAAGTTGAATTAACTCAGGCATTAAATCCCCTCATTTTCTTTTGTTTTGGACATCTAAGAACAGCAGCAACAGCAAGACACTGTGTGACATTCACTGCTGTTTATATGTTTGTTCACTGCTTGTTACTGCTCAGTAGTACTGCTATTTCAGATGAAGTGAGAAGTAAAAAGTCAAAGAAAAAAAAGTGGCTGATCAAAAATCTAGTCAGTATTTATTAAGGGTGCAATTGCATCAACAAAACATCAAATAAGAGAAAAACACCAGATGTTACAGCTCATGCTTTCATCAGTGCAATACCGATTAAGGTGAGATTTCCTAATTAGATGAGAAAATCGACAACAGGTGAATCACTTTGACTTCTTCATACTTCATACTTAATACATAGCACAATTTAGCTGTAGCTTGCTATGCGTTTATGGTAATAAATCGATTATTATGGCGATATTTTTGTATGGCTAATTTTTATCAGTATGCACAATATACCTTTGATGTGATGTCCATAACATGACCATAGTAATTATGCACCAATGTTTAAAATGCATGTGAGCTTCACAATATTTATAGTACCAAAACTAATGCACCTATAAGAGTATCAGTTAAATGTCTAAAACATAAATTGAAATGTTATAATTGATCTCTTATGTAATGAATCCGCACACACGGGACCCTACAAATGATTTACCAGTGACCTGGCTTATATTAAGAAACTGTCCAAAAAGGCACAGGACTGACTGCATGAGCATCATCACCCAAGGGATCATCTTAACACAGGGATTATAACTGACCACGGAGATAGCAAAAGGCCAAGGCAAAGAGAACTTTTATATATTTGGAGAATGTATCCATGTGTCTGCTTTAACTTTCAAGACACTTCAATGTTCTCAAAAATTCTGGCTTCAAACATAAGCATCCTTTCAATTTTTCAAATCTACTGCATCCACTTCAGCCACTATCCTGCAGAGGTCTGACTGACTCATATGGTGCGACAAAATGCATTCTCCTGCAATATACATAAACTGACTGTGCGTTCTTATCAAAAGCCTTTTATATCAAGGTGCACTCACTGGCCAGAGAGCAGGAAATGAGAGTTGAGCCAAGTTCTCAACTCAGATAAAACTTTTACATCAAACACTGATGCAAATAATAAGCAGACTTCAGCCAAATTTCACTACTGCCCTTTTGCTTTTGACTGTGGTCTGCCTTATTTTGGCTGTGTAAGTCAAGAGTCCATCATCATCTCTACCAGTTAGAAGAAACATGTTAGCATACGGGTGCAACTCAGCTGGCTCAGTCCAATATAGTGGTGTAGCAATGAATTATGGGCCACAATTTTGAATCCTCAGATTATTTGCTTGAGATGATAAAACATTAAAGCCAAATCGGAATAAATCCATATATTAAAGCCAAGTCTTAAAAGGGACAACTTTTTGCTTCTACAGACATTAAATTGTCATGATTGTGAGTTGCATCTGGCTGAAACATTACACAACAGTGCAAAAAAGTTTGCACTACAGGTGGAAATGTCTCAATTCAGATTTTTTAATTTATTTTATCTTTTTTTATATATATATTACAAAGATCTGATGTTTTCTTATCAGTAGGAACAGTAAAAAGCCTGGAGTCAGATTTTTCACCACATAGATATGCTGTACAAAAGATCCTGACGCATGTGACCTACATGTGACTTATATTTTAAGTAAAAATCAGTCAGCATCGTGTATACGATAAATAAATCTTATCTAGAAAATAAACTCATCTCAAAGAGTCAAAACTCAAAGGCAAAATCAGACATAACGTCATTTGTTGTTTCTTTGCTCACATCTTTTTGACATCGCTGTGAGTTCATGTTGGGATCAGATATGGATTACATTAAAAAAAATCAGATGACTCACAATTCAGAATTGAACATGAAAGCTTACATTATGAATGTAGACAAAAACCTGCACCCTCTCCTGGCCCACTGATAGCAAACCTCATCTGCTCCTCACATCCACTGGCTAACAGTCAGACTATGAATTCTCTCAGCATGACAGAGCACCGATCTCTCAGACCTGTGTCCGATGGGAAACAGGTTGGCGGGAGCCCACAGAGGAAACCTCTGAACACAGGAACCAGCTCCCACAGTGAGTATTTATAAGTCGGGGGCGTCAAGAAAGCTTCAGCCCTGCAGAAGCCTTTCCTATCCTGCTGTCAAATCTCTCTCCCCTGTTCAGTTTGTCCCACAGCGGGACTCACTGGGCCAGTTCCCCCATCCCATGAGACCTTATGAACAAATGCTGCTGTGAACTGTGGTAATGTAGCTACTGTATGCTACTATGAGAATTTATGGAGCTCACAGTAAACCGTTTCCATTTGGGAAAGACTGATTCACATTTTGAAGACCTGGGCAGCACTTTCAATGTATGCCAGACAGCTTTTTGCACAAGAAACTGCTCTATAAATGAATTCATACCATGCTCTCAATGAATACTCACTTCTGATTGGCTGGTGCATGTGTGTTCAAACCATGTAATGCACACATAGTCCAGCTGAAGTTTAACACTGTTCTAAATTCAT
This sequence comes from Neoniphon sammara, assembly GCA_900302535.1. Taxonomy (NCBI): domain Eukaryota; kingdom Metazoa; phylum Chordata; class Actinopteri; order Holocentriformes; family Holocentridae; genus Neoniphon; species Neoniphon sammara. Next base: position 33,246 of record OMKZ01000431.1, read on the forward strand.
ATGCTGGCCAAAAGGTTTAGAACCAAACTACAGTATGTAAGCATGGCAACAAACTGAAATTCAAGTATTAAGCTAACCGTATTCGCCTATGTTAGCAATTAGCCACCACTGTTCCATTTTAAAAATTCCTTCAAAACTATTGTGATTACTTTCCTGCAATTAAAATTGGCATAATGGTAAGCCCAACAGTGAGCTAGCCAAGCCATTTCTATGTAGATATGTACCAAATTTAGTCCATTTTAGCAAATGCATGATGTCAGCTCAAGGTGAGTAACTTTAGCTGAATAAGCTGCTAGCATCTCTGTTGCTAGGCTGTCTGACCCATACTAAAAGAGAGCTGGCAGATTTTTTATTTAATTTATTAACAGAGTTCCCAAAATGAATCCTCTCTCCCCATTTATTTACTATTGTTGGCAAGTGGTCATGGTATAACTGCGATATGACAAGGTGTACATTCAAGACCTGATGCAAAGCAGAGGGTCATTGCCTCCCTTACTTGTTTTTAAGCTAATCAATTTAAATTCACTTAGACCAAATAATTGCATTTAATATTTAAAGCCAATTGTTTATCAAAATTGATTTAGAGATTTTTTGCACTTATCCCAGCAGCACACCTCAGCTCCACCTGGCTGTGCAGTATGTCTGGGTTAAAAAAGAACAAGGTACTGAGTTATCAGTACCGCAAGGGATTATTACATTCCTGCAATAGTAAAAAAAGAACTTTTGCACGGCTCTTACACTCTTTTCTTCCTAATTTTGTTTTCCTGACCGGCTCAGCAAAACTGGGGGAGCTTATTTACATGTTGCAGGAAGAGTCTCCTCTGTGGTGCTTTCTTCATTAAATGGGATACACTCTTAACCAACTGTTGGCGGTTAGTACTGCGGTATGTAAAAAAATCAATGCATGGCAGCACGGTGGATAAGATACTGGGAGTCATACAAATACCAGGCGACAGCAAAAGTAAACATGCTGCAAATGAGTGAAGTTCATTGAGAAACTGAGAGTAAAATAATGGCACTCCCTTATCTCTTCTGGGTGGGACAGATAAGCTAAGACCTAGGACAAGACCCAATGTATTGTATAGCTAAGGTGAAAGTAGACCGAAGAGCGTGTGTATATGTGTATGTGTGTATGTGTCATGGGGGGTGGATTTTAGTCAAAATATGATAGGCAATCTGCACTGACGTCTTATTTTGTAAGGTACACTCTATTCTAACTTATCACTCAAAACCGATAGTTCATTCTTGACTTTTTTTTTCCTCTTTTGTGTTACTCATTGTGGGCCAATAGTTAATCACATGCTAGACTTGACGCTGACCTGATTGTTGGATTTGGCAAAAATGCTCTCTTTTGTTTTGTTTTTTTCTTGCATACTAATTTTCTACCTTAGCGAGCTCCTCGCTGTACAAGTGCCCAGCCTCCTCCTCTCTGTAAAAATCTCCTTTCTGGCTGCTAAACGGAGAGCTTATCTAGTCTTTCAGTGACTTAATGTATGACAAAGTTTATATAATCGTCTCCCCTTGACCGGAGATCTTAGATCAGCAGATTGAGCGTCATCTGAGTGTACTTTTACAGACTCGGGCTGCAGCAGAGTGGGCGGAGCAGACTGGAAGAGGACAGTCAGACTTGGTATAGTGTACTTTAGACAAAGTTATTTCCATCTCAGACCAGCAGGCAGAGTCGACTTTGAGTGGCTTTTCCTGCTTTGGATTCAAGCTACGTCAGGCTATGGCTGGTTCATCAGGTTTACGTAATAATCTTTCATATAAGTGAATGCCAGTTTTGCTGCTCTCTATCACTTATCAATTTAACACAAAAGTGATTCAAGCTATTGCTATTTCAAGAAAGCTTTTACATTTGCTATTCTGAGCATTTGGTGTCCAGTCGATCTTTCCCTGGAAAGTTTTTCTGACACGCAGGAAGTGATGCATCTTACATTACCGCCGGCAATAACAGTGGTTTGTTTGGAATAAACAGAAGAAGAACTGGATAGTTAGCATGGACAGCAATAACCACCATAGCTGTAGAGGGGGGAAAAAAGAGCGCCACTGAGAAACTCAAACTCAGAAAATCCAAAGAAACAGACATTTCAGCGCTGCATAAGTCGATTGACAGGTTATATCTCGGAAGTGCAGTGCAGAAACACCACAGCGATGACCGTTTGGCACCAATTATGTCAGCAAAACTCGAAACCACATGAATCTTGTGGATTACCACTTTAAAATGATCACCCTCACTCACCTGGTCTTTCTCCGGTTTGTCGGAAATGTCATTCAGGCTGCTGGAAGCCAAGTTCCGATGGGTTGTGGTGGGACTGCCTATTAAAACACAGCAACAGCAAGCAGTTATAACAGCCTCATCTACACTCTGAGAATTATATGAATATTAAGAACTGAATGGAAAGAGGATGGCAGAAAACCCCAGAAAAGACAGTGGCCCAGTTTGCTCTCCATGCAACACAAAAAAAAAATCCAAAGAGAACAGAAAACCAGGAGGAGGAAGAATCTTCATGCAGACTGGAGGACAGAAGCACATAAAAAAATATATTTTTATGTACAATTTGGGGGTCAAAATTAATAGTAACCTGTGAACAAAGGCTGGAGCACACCAAAAAAAATTTAATCACTGCAGCTGCTGTCTCAGCCAACTTGTAAGGATCAGTAATTGGATCTAAGGTGTATTTGACAAGACTTAGACTCACAAGTTGGTACATTGTAATTACAACCTCCAAAATATCAATCACAAATAAATTTTGGGAGCTATTTATTTCAATGTGCAGACTTTACGTTCTTTCATTGTTTGCTCTCTCTGTCTGGCAGTTTAACCATTTGCCACACAGGTGCTGAAACAGATATAAGATTAAGTGTAATTTCAGGATAAACAGGTTAAAAGTATAATGCTGTGTGGTGTTTACAGTGTACGCTTCATGTCAGATTTACTATAGGTTTCATACTTGGATTCCCAACTTGAAGGGAAACTGCACTGTGTTTTTCTCATAGGAGCCTGAATTTCTGACTTTCTGACATCTCTGGAATGCAGCATTAGTCTCTATTAGTCCATCCCAGTCAAAGATCAAAGTGAAACATCTTTCTCAGCGCTGACTCATCTTGACTGATCTAATTATACTTCAAGGTTAGCTGGGACGGCAGCTGTGGTGCTTCATTGTTTAAAAAAGATTTCATTGTATGCATCCACCTTTAATGTATGAAAGCTGCAGGAGTTTTAATATTGGGTAATATCAGGCTATGATCTCACTTCACTACAAAACAATATCTAGAGAGGAGAAAATTCTGGTGCCACTGTGCCCTTTCAAACGGTTTGTTACCTCTGCCCCTGGAGCATTGTGGGTAATAACATGGTTGTCAGTATGATGCAGCCGATAAAAATTGTCAGTGTTCATTTTGAGTGGATAATTGACCAAAGAAGCAAAACTAAGTTTATGGGGAAATATGGATCATATATCAAGTTTTGGCCAACTACAGCTGTAAAATACTGGGGAAAAAATCTACAAAAAGAAACAACAAAAAAAAGAGAGACCAAAGCTATTTAATAACTCTACTCTACAGAGCACATAAAAATAATTATATTGTTTTTAATGGGATGGTTTGTTTTACTACAAACAATGTACTGGTGATGCAATATCCCATCCCAGCTATATAAAGCTGAATGAACAGGGCCTTAATGACAGGGTCAGGCTGCGTTCACACTGCAATTGCCCCACTTCTGATTTTTTTTTCTCTCCCATGTGACACAGATCTGATGTTTCCTAATCAGTGTAAACATCAAAAAGCTAAATGGAGTCTCAGTCTTTCAATTCCAAACTGGATCACATGGTTATGTTGAGCAAAATCAAATCTTGAGCCATGCAGCTTCATGCATCTTCTACTCAGACTGGAGTTTCTTAATGTTGCCATGACAGTAAATAAATGTTACATCAGTGTTATAATTTACCATCATGGCAGCTTGTCTAAGCAGTCTCAACATGGGAGGCAATGAGACAAAACAATAGGAAAAAGCAATATAGCTGATTGGTTAATTGATATTTGCAGCGATACCTCAATTTAGGCAAATTTGGTGCCACATACTAACACCGAAGTGTGTTCCAAACAACCGTAGGTACAAAAACAAATATGGTGTCTTTTGTTGTTACTCTGCACGTGTGTCTTTTCAACATGGCCGTCAGATCATATTAGTATCAGATATGTGTTAGATCCCAAAAAAGATGTGAATAGTCATCAAAAAATTATCAGATATGAGCAGCAATTTGGAACTAAGCATGAACGCCTGCAGTGTGAACGCAGCCCTGTTCGTCCAGTGAACTTACTAAGCCAGTCCATGCTGCTACTCCTTTGGGTTTGCAAGTCCTCCATAGAGATTCGACCCGACAGGCAAGTCATAGAGTTCTCAAGAGGACTACGGGCTTTTAGTGGCAGTAGTAGGATATCAAACCCAACACCAGGAAGGACAGCAAGGAGGAAGAGGAGAGAGGACAGGACAGAGTTGATGGACAGGCAAATTAAGCCAAGCAGAGAGGTTGTTAGGCAAACAAAGACAAGAGCTGTAAAAACACGATTTATCTGTGTTTTTGTGAACTGAAAGGTGTAAAAAGTGAGGTAAGTAGTAAAAGTGGCATTAATAAATTACCAATCAGGGTCATTGGACAGAATGTGGCCGTGTTTTATAAATGCATTTTATAGTCATCCTTCAAAGTCTGATGATGTACTTTAGCCTTGCAAAGTTGCCATCAATTAATTGCTACCAGTAAAGCTCTTTATCTCAGTTCTGACATGCAGATAAAGAGCTCTAGCTTTTATATTGGAAATTTCCGATGCCACAAGTTTCCCTTTGACCGCTGCGACAAAAGAGGAGATATCTTTCTTTTGGCAGAGTCATTAAGCTGTCACTTTTATAAATGTGATAGCAGCTAATAAATAACCTCCTCTTCTAAAGACCCATGGTTGGCAACAGATTAATTACCATATAAACGCAGTGAAACATCTGTTTGCTCAATTTGTTAGCATGAAAGCATACAGTAGATGTGCTATTAAACTTTTTACAAAGTCAAATAGACATCAATGTGTGATAGGACTGTCACTTTTTTATGATATGATATGGAATTCACTGATCAAAATTTGCCGCTTTTGAATTGTTTTGATTTGGTTTTCAGTCATGTGCACAGCGCTGCTGCTCTGTGGAAAACTTTCATTGCTGTGGGTTTTAAATCAGCTTATTCTCCACAGCTGGGCAGAATATTTCATCAACAGCAGCCTGCAGGACTTTGCAGCACACTGAACTTTCATGGTTTGCAGGCTGCATTACAGCCTGATGTCAGGCCTGTTTCATATGACAGCAGCTACTGTTCATCCTATTAACAGAGGCAGTAACTCTAGAATTTTACTCTTTTGTTGTTTGTGGCAGTTTGCATGAATTTGAATGAAAGGATTTGACTAATTTTCGAGAAAAAAGTGACAGTCCGTCCTGTGGGGGGAAAAACAAAAAAGATTTGACATATAACATTGACATATAATTATATTATTATGTTAACAAGTTACTTAAATGAATGTGAACATCAATCATGTAAGCTTCATGAATCATTATTGCTGTACATGATCAGCTGAAGGGTGTGAAAATTTCTTATAACCAGTTAAAATAAAGAAGGAAATAAATTAGCAAATAATGAGGAAATGAATTACCAAAATAATTTTTTAAAAGTTCTTGGACTTTCCTCATCATTGTCTTAAATCCATATTTTTATTTCCTCAATCAAAAAAAAAATCATTAAATAATTCACATCTTACATGAGCTTGCATTAGCTCTATTTGTTTTCTTTGATGTTACACTTTGCTTCAAATCAACTCTGAAGTTCATCTCTCATGTGATTAGTGCAGTTAGTCAATTTCAAGTGCTTTCTGAAAGTTATTACACTGAATCTTTGTGATAAACAGTAGCAAGTACAAATTTAGTTTCACTAAGAGCGTGACAGGATTAGTGAGCTATGTGCTACTACAAAGATGTTTGGGGTTTCTTTCCCTGACACTAGCAATGAAAAAAATGGGAGTGTGTTTAGCCTGAAAAAATGTCTCTTGAGGCTAATATCTCTGTACTCTGCAAAGTTGCTCAGTTTCTAATAAGGATGTTTTCAGCACTTTGTAAAGAAAAAATTGCCGCTGATTACTGTCCATGAAACTCATTACTACTGACAAAAAAATGAAAACCAAAAAGATTGACCTCTTTCTTTTTTGGCAAAATGTATTAAAAAGTAAAAAAAAAATACAAGAAAAAATACCATTTTATTTAAAAAAAAAGTTTTTTATAAAAGACTGCACCAAACTGGCATCTGTATTACCGTTCTCCTGGTTGGAAAACAGCCTACTTGCACTGGAGACCGTCTTGCCGATGTCGGCCAGCGAGCGCAGGTTGGACTTCTTGGTCTGGTGGCGATGTTTCCGTAGCAGCGTGTACATCACCTTGTCCTTTAGCTCCGCTTTCAGCTGGCCGATCTCTATCTGGTTGTCAGTGATCAGCTCTGAAGAGAAAGGAGAGAGAGAGGAAAGCGAGGGAAAGATGACATCAGCTGTTAAAACACAGGAGAGCTTTTCATTTTGGAGTTTTGCCACACTATTTAGGATCAGAGGAGGAAAAAGTACTCAGATCCCTCACTTAAGCAAAACTAACACTTACATGAAGTCCGGAATTTAAATGTTACTTAAGTAAAAGCAAAGAAGTATTATCAGTAAAATGTAGTTCAGTATGAAATGTAAAAGATAAAGTTGATTTTGAGCTAAATGATTGATGCATTAACCTATAAGAAGTATTTGAATATTGTAGCTCTAACTGCTCCATATGCTGTTGGCTAGTTTACAATGCATCATGTTTGATGTTTTGCATGGAAAAGCTTCTTCTGCAAAGGAACTCCAGCCGTCAGATAAATGTAGTGCAGTAAAAAGTACAAGATTTGCCTCTGAAATGTAGAGCCGGAAAAGTAAGAAGTCTCACTGAATGGAAATACTCATGTGTACTTGAGCATACTCAAGTACTTTTTTTTTTTTAACTTTGTCAGTCTTTTTGGAACTGTGTTCAAGCCAAATTTGTTTCAGATGTCATTAAAGTCAGTAATATTGTTTGTTTATTTTTTGTTTATTGAAAGTTAACCAGAAGTAACCAACTACATCCAAACCATGTCTTTTAGAGATTTTCTCCCACAGCCTTAATTTGGGAACAACTTATAAAATGTCTCATTCCTTTCAGGACTCGATCAGTGAATCCCACACTGTAATGCTCCTGCATGTGAGTCGACTCTTCCATGACATCATGAAATGGCTCAATCAAAAGGTCTATTTTTAAAAACAAGGTCAGAAGCCTGAATGCTGAAAGATAGCAGCCTCGGGGAATCTCTCTCTTCCAGTAGAACGGCGGTGCTGTTAATGGCCCATCATTCAAGTCGGCCGGCCTCAAAGCAAGAAGCCTAGCTTGGCTCAGCCTGTACAGTCCACACAGCACAGCCAATTACTTCACATTAATCACTGCAAGTGGTAACGTTTCCTCTTGCTCCTTCATGCAGAGAGAAACGGTGAGGTGGTGGCATGAGATGGGAGGGCAATGAGAGATAATCATGTCAGAGCAGCAGAACACGGTGGCCTTGCTTCAAATTCAGAAGTTCTTTTGCGGCCACTTGCAAACTAGCATTTAACTCCAGTGGTGTTCCAGTTTATAGGCTGACCTCCTATCTGGTGATGTGCTCTGGTCTTTGCTACTGTTAACAAAAGAGGAGGAAGGAAAGCTCTGAGCCTTGTGTGTGAAATGCATCCATCCGTAAAGCTGTGGCCAACATTGGCCCATTGTAAAAAAGCACTAGACCTGTTCTGTATACAGTATACTGTCCGTCGGCTACAGTTAAAAATAAAGCAAGAAGACCAGTTCTTGTTTGTTGCATCAGGCAGTGAGGACTGTACTACATTAAAATGTATTGATCTGAATGGGTAGAAATGTTTTCCTCATATGGAGTGGAGCGATGAAGATGTTTGTAGTATGCAGAGAATTTTCAGTTACGTTGTGCTTTATTCTGTCTTGGTATGTATTTTTTTTTGCCAGGTAATGTTAAGCAGTCACTGAAAACTACATATTCCATTCGAAATAATGACTGAACCCAGGTCTGCTGCAAGTAGAGATGCACCAATACTGATATTGGTATCAATATTAGAGCTGATACCAGGCTGAAATGGAGATTATGGTACAAAGAAGTCTAGATTTCTCATATAGTGGGAAAAATAAGTATTTTATATGAATTATTTTGTTGAGTGACCTCAAACTAATGGTCCAAGCCACTGTGTTCAGTGAAATAATGGATTGGATCGTATTCTACACAGGTCGATATTTAAAGTTTTAATACTCTGGTATGGTGGTATAGGTGCATCCCTTGTTGTAAAATGTAGTCAATCTTTTGCTTTTTATCAATAGCAATACAATGGACCAGTACCAGGATGCATGACAGACAAAGCCACATACTGGATAAAAGTCCAGTATCAGCTTGCAGGCAGGGTGGTGGCGCACTGGCTCTTCAAGAGACAAAGAAAATGAACAAAGAAAAATGTGATGTTTTGATCCTTAGCTCTTCATCAGATATCACATTTTTGTGGTAATGAATCCACTTTGCGAACAGCAGACATAGTGTGCAGACTTTTTCTTTCATGGTTTTGTGTATTGCTGCTTCAGTCTATGATAAATACTGGATGTGCATGTTTTTCCTGCAAACATCTGCACTGGCTCTTCATATCAACAAAACTGCAAAACTCAGTGAGTTTTACAAGTTCACTGCCACCACTTTAGAAGGCAACACTGACTTATTCATTTCACTGGTATGACGGCCACAATGGCTGCTTTAGTTAATGTACTAGTCAAGTTAGTAGACCCTGTGATGTTGTACATTACCCTAAAATTTATAACATTAACAGTTTATGTGATATTTTGTGACTCTTTTTCAGGTGATTTTATTACACTTATACCTGATATGTATGTTTTATGATCATTTTATGAATTAACCTTAATGCCTCTGAAATAATGTTATACCTGTTGACTTTCAAACAATCCCTGATTTTTTTTTTTTTTTTTTTTTTGACCAGATCTGCCATGTCTGGAAGCTCTTGTTGACCAGTAAACTTACCCACAACCTGTGGCAGAGTGGAAGCTTCCATGTCCAGCATGATGGTGCCTTTCTCTATGCATGTCCGCAGCTCAAAAAGGCTGTGGAGGGACAGTGTAGCCACATGGGGTTTACTCCAACGCTCGCCACCTTTCTCTACCTTCTCCTCAAATTTGATCCACCTGGACGGATGAAAAAGGATAAAAGAAGAATTCAATTGGAAGCTCATTTCACATGCAAAATTAGGAGCTATTAGTGATGACAACAAACTAGAGGGCAGTTGGAAAGGGCAAACTTCGGCCAACAGTGACTAATTCTTCAACTTATATCATTCCTATCACTTAAATTTTGAGTTAATTAAATCTATGTCCATTTGTATCAGAGTTATGGCTAAAAACGTTAATTATCTAATGGTGTCAATCCCAGATATAGATGACAACCAAGATGTAAATAATTGTTCCTGGGCCAAAACCTTATCTACCCACCGAGTACGGACATTTTTCATATGTTTTTGGCTTATATCCTGTTTCATTTCAATCATGACACAGTATCGTTCCATGTTGTTTCAGTGTTGCATTGCTTGGTGAGATGCTGTTGCTAGCTTTGTTGCACAGGTCATGATGTTACTACGCCTCGATACAGGGTAAGCAACCATGCAGATGCCCAATTGAGATGTCAAAACAATCATGTAATAACCTACAAATGGTGACGTGTAGAGGATAACAGGCTACAATGACATAAATCTACACAACCAGCCAACATATCAACATGGTAAGATACCAGCCAACATACCTGTAGTAGCAAAAAGAGCAACCGTGCTAATAGCAGCTAGCATGCTACTAGCAAACAAGTCTTTATCAGATGCCACTTTAATAAGCCATTCAGAAACTTGTGAACAATGTAGTAAATATTTGCTGTGATGTAAATCTGTACTGTGTTATATTTTCATACTCCATGGACTACAGCCAATAGCAGGACCACTGACCTACAACTCTGGCATTAGTGATCATGAGCTCACAGAGGGGATCAAGTGCTACGCAGGTGGATTTATTCTCAGGTATGTAATTCAATCCCTAATCAAACTGAAACACGTGATTCAAAAAAAGGAAAACAACAACATGGGCACTCGTGAGTCAACAGAGGAGAAGGCATGTGGAGTCACATGGGCAACTAAAATAGCTTTTCAATAAGACACCCACCATGGTTGCACTCCAGTGGCGAGACACAAAATCAGACAAACACACAAAAAACAAGGAGTTCAGCCAAAAACTGAAAGCTGAAAACAAAAGACAAAACAAATCGGATGCAAGCCATCACCAACTCTTCCAACTGGAGCACTTGGCCAGTAGGTTTGAATCAGCTCAGCTGTTATTGGCTTTACTGACTCAAATATCATATGCTCACTTGCAGAGTGCAGGTTCTGCTTATATCACATATACAAATTAAGACTGGAATTCATAAGACTAACTTCCACAAAGTGCAGTCCAAACATCATGTTGTAGAAAAGTGGTTGGGAAACTCAGTGCAGGTTAAATGTTTTATATCAATAATTTAAACCTTTCATGTTTATTACACAGCTTGTGACCTATATCCTGCCCCAAAATAAAATAAAATAAAATACAGTATTGCAGTATAGTTGCTAATAACTGCAAGGATTTCAAGCAGTCCATGTGTGTGCCAATATTTTATGTTTTCAAAATAAAGGCAGCCAGGTCTATTTATTAATTTAATTAATGTATTCATTTCTTTCTATAATGAACATATGGGGTAATTATTTCCACTTGAACAGATCTTTTTTTTACCAGCAAGATTCCATGTGAAACCAATCCCAGCATGCATGTCAGTGCGTTCAAACTAAAGAAGACCTTCAGTTGCACTGATTAGCTGTTATGTAGAATAGCATTACCTAAAGTCAATCTCTAAATCAGAAAAATGCCCCTGGGTTTCTCACATGGAGCTTTGTAGCACAGTGATTTAGTGCAGGACAGATACTGTAGGAGAGCAAATGCAAATATCACTGCAGTCAAGGTGGAGTGTGTTGTGTTGGTTATCATTTTAGACCTATCAATTTGCTTTCATAAAATGGGCAACAATGTTACCAAGCAACTGAACCTCCTTCAAATTGTAGGCTTTAGTAAAAGCCTCTACAATTTAATGAAACACATGTTGCCTTTACAAAGGATTATCTTTCACTGGGCTGGAGAAGTGAACAAACATCTGGCTGCATGAATGCAATGCATGTGCATGTGTGATGTACATAGAAGATTTATAATTGTGTCACAAATCTCATAGCAACCACACTTGCACCATCAAACACGCCCATCAAAAAATTCAGTTTGCTCATATACTGTCAAAAAATATTGTACCTGGCTAAATGGCCGATATCAGAAAAAAGACTTATGCATTTTATCTTTAGATGTGAGGATCTAATTCTGTTTCTCTAAATAGTTGCCATAGTTGCTAAAGTAAAGGAAACTCCAACATAAAGCAGCTTAATATGGCCGTGGATGACCATGAACCACCAGAACAGCTTCACTGTGCCTTGACACTGACTCTACAACTATTGTGATGCAACACAATTCTTTCACAAGAGATTTTTTACAAATGATGATTTGGTGTTTTGATGATGGTGGTGGAAAATGCTGTTACAGGCACCAACCCCGAATCATGGTTTATACTGTTTATACGATCATCAAACCACTCAGTGACTACTCGTGTTCTGTGGATAGGAACAATATCATCCTGGAGGATTCCAGTGCCCCGGGACAGAAATGCTGCCCCATAGGATGAACATGAGAATGGCTTTGTATTTACTGTCACTCTCCATGCCCTCTAAGGGGTTCACTGGACCTAAACAATGCCAGGAAAATGCACCCGATACCACAACAAGGCCATTTCTCTGTGGGAAACAAGCACTCATGCATAGGCCAAACATGTACTCATCTGCTTGATGAGTACAGAACCAACAAGATAAAAGATGACTTGTCTAACCATATGATTTTTTTTCCACTGCTTAGTAAATCATTACCTGTGATCTCTGATCTATTTCATTTGCAAAAACATACAGATTAAGATGTAATACGGGGTTTATGTATTGCAATCCCAAATGCAGCATCCCTTTCCTATCTCTGTTGAAGAGTATGTGCAACCATCCACAGTTGCACCTTGGTCATGTTATTACCTCAGACTTCCATCCCTGTATTTAATTGACCAATGGCCATCAGCAAGTTAAGCAGTCTTTGTCATTGAAGCACCTACTAAACATGTCCCAAACATCTGTCCTCTCTCAAAGTCATTTATACGAAACATGTTGGCAAAATAATGGACTCCTAGGTCTGCCTACACAGCTCTAATCATGACCGGGTGTTAATTGCTTAATTACCCAAGGAACCGCACCTGTGTGGAAGCTATACTTAGTAACCTTCATCCAATCAAGAGCTACATTTACTCTGACAGGTAGGCTACATCTAAGTCTCCATGCTCCCAGCTTGGGTCTCCTAAGTAGAAGAAATTTGGACCATCATCACTTCATTGGTCCCGGGACCATTTGTGTCTGCTGCGTTCAGTCAGTATGACTTCTATCAAAGACAGGAAACTGGGGAGCGATGTTGCTCTTGTCTATTTATAGGGTTTTCTATGCATGTATTGTCTGTCCACACCAAAACATGCCCTTCTGCTTAAAAGCCCATCTGATGAACTCCCTCCAAAGCCAGCAGCACTTGAAGCTCTAAGTGCGTGCTCTCCCGCAGTGACGTTTACAGCTGATATTCCCCGGAAAATTGCACCCCAGCCTCTCAGAGAGTTGTCTGTGGTCACAGCTTCTTTAAATAGGACCCACGAGTTCTTCATCCCTAAAGTATAGAGTCTATATTCTTCACAGTGTCATCTGAACCCATTTGTGCAAGTGCTTTTTAGGAGACAGGCGAATGGCAATCGATCTCAAAAGCCATCATCCATAAAACTCCCAAGAGCAGCAGTGCTAAGAGGCAGGCCAAGAGGTGTACGATCGAGTGAAGATGCACAGTGCTGTGCAGCTACAAAAGTCCACTGGGCTGCCGAATCCAACGTTCTGCTGAGAAAAATTACAGCTTGGGTCAGAAAGAATTGTTTTTCTTTAGGGTTGATAATAACAGACTGAGATTTAAACTGAGATATTAGTTGTGGTTCTGCGGTGAAGACGTCTAAGTAATCCATGGTTGGGTGGTCTAGTGGTTGAAAAGACCATTCCACTACAGGTTTGATTCATGCAAAAGCCAGTGGGTCCATTCTGCTGAAATCTCACTGACATCTTAAGCCCGTCCCTTTCCAGACATGCCACTTACAGCTGCCTCGACTTTGTTCCTTCTTGTAAAATGTGTTCATGTTTGAGTGCGTGAAAGGGACAAGCAGAGACACAAAGTCCAAAGACCGAGTGTTCTTCAATCCTAAATAAATAAATCAATAAATAATACCTACCAATGGAAACAAGGGCTGCCTGTGTGCTTGGAAAGGCAAGAAGCTACAAATTGTGATACTTGACAATGGTAGCTACAGCATGTCAAAATTTGCATTTGCATTGGTTGAAATTTGCCACTTTTAACTAAAAATGACCTGCTTGTAACATCAGCTTCTAACATCAGAGTCTCTTCAAAGACACTACAATCTTAAGAGTTTGAATGTGAACTTCCAGTTATTTGCTGAGCACCGTGAAGTCTAACATGTGTGGCAGACTTCCGTCTGTTTTTGGCATTTCAAAGTAATGACTTCCTGAGGAACTGTTTTCATGGCTTGTTTTTCAAGTATGGACTAGATTTTATCATACAGTAATGTGGTTGTAATGTGGTTGAATATTTTTTACAGTAGATGTAATGATGTCATTAAAACATCTAAAGGACTCAATGAGGTGCAGAGATTAGTTCTGCTGCATGATGAAACCATGCAGGAGTGCCATTTTAAAGCCTGCTGACTTTATCACCCTAGCTGTGGCATCAAGTAGGGAGGAGAACAATTGTGTGAAGTGAAAGGAGTTTCCTTTGGTCAGCTGGAAGAGAGAAAGTCCTGTTCTTCATATGGCAGTGAGAGGTTATCTCTTTATCACCCTGGAGTACCAGGTTTCTCTTTGTGAACGGAGACAATAGATCAGTGACTGGATTGTCTAGTCTGGGTTTCTTTCAGGGGGTCGAGAGTACAGTGGGCTGAGAGTCTGTGATGACTGACATAACGTGTGTTTCTGGAAAAGTCAGTTAAAGTACTGGCAATAAAACCACTTTTACCTCTGAGGAGTTTGCTTCTATGTCTAATTGGCTAAGGTCTAGGCTGGTATGGCAGCTGAGGGCCCTGGCACAGGGTGGAAAGTGTATTAGGCTATTCTACTGAAGTACTGTTACCTTGCAACATTGTTGCATTTAATCTTTTCCATGTAAGTCTAAAGGGGTGTTCAAGCTAGATTCTGTTTAAATGGAAAAATTAGAAATAACAAAATAAAATACACAGAGTACAGCTAACTTCCTCTCTTCTTTGCTAAGTTCACTGTGAAGGAAAACACAATTTGTCTATTTAGGTTGGTCCAGTTTCTGATGCATATGGAGTGCTGACAAAATGTGTTCTCTGGATGTGATTTCAAATGTAGCTAAGTACTTAGCAAAAGTACAATGGTACAATAACAAAAATGCACTTTAAAAAAGGGCCCCAAAAGTACAAATACATGAAAGCAACTCACTCACAGTAGTGGGAGTTAATGCAATTAGTCACTTCCATCCGTGGTTTGGCATGCACTTGTTACTGGACAAGGTATTAGCATTGCGAGGGAAATAGCTTAGCCAATGGCGAGCATCCACAGATAATGCTAAGCCCAGGCTGCTCATCCCCTCCAAGTCTATGAACTGCACCAACAGACTGTTAGCTTGACTTAAAGGGTCCCAGGTTTGTCTTAGCTTGGTAAAAAAGTCTTTAAACAGACAGACAGATGGCTGCGCATGATTCGCTGCTCAGTTGAGGGAGAGATTGTGCCTCAGATAGCAGTAGTAGCTGCTGTATGGGTGAAGCAGCAGGCCGAACTGCCCTGACGTGAGCAGCGGCCCTGCAACAGATGGAAGGTGAGTCAGTACTGGCATTCAAAGGAGATATGAAATCTTTATTACCATGCCCGCATCGCTTAACAGCTCAGGGTACAGGAGAAACTGGCCCAGCTGATGAGCTGAAATGGGATGAGAGTCGTTCATCACAGAGATAGTTGGCTGCGAGATTTGATCTCTGATACAGATTTTGCCCAAAGGAGCTGGAGGAATCAAGTCTATTTTGTCTGCAGGAGCCATAGCTTGTACAATGCATGATAAGAAAGGGCAGAGCCAAACAGGTGCTGCAGTTCAGTTTATGAGAGCAGCCCGATGATGTCGTCTTTAATGTTAGTTTTGCATCATTGTGCTATTTCTATTGTTAAAACCAAGAAACAAAAGCACCAAGATACTAATCTGTGATCTACAGCCTGGAACAGCTGCTTCACTTACCAAAGGTTCATTTCAGCTGTTAAACTCAAATAAAATTCATTTTATACTGTGTCAGTGTCCTACCAGTTCGAAACTAGAAACTGTGCCTATATTCATTTTCCATCTATTCCACTAGACCTTCACATTTGTAAACCTGGTGATACTGATCTCTTTTATTTATTATTTATAGATGTTTATCATTGTAAAATTTTAACGATCCATTTAAGAATCATACAAAAACTGTCTTTAAGTGTAGCTGGTATATTGTGGCATTGTGGGGCAACAACTCAAGCCTGCGACATGCTGAAATTTAGAGAATCCATAGTCAGAGTAAACAAATTAAATGGTATAAACAGATCCGATGAAAGTGAATTGCAAAATTTTGGTGATAAATTGACAAATGATTTGATAAATCCAAAGACAGCTTATTAAAATAGCATTGGGTTGATGAAAACAGTTATTTTCATCAAAGTAATAAATTGTCATGTGAGTTGGTGAATTCAATGGAGAAATGTTCCTTTCATTCCTCCCTCCATATTCAGGGGAATGAGGAACAGAACTGGCTGTTATTCCAGCCCAGTCACTCCATGCCAGGTTTTCATTTGGCTGGTCCGGCTGCCAAAAGAGAGCATCTGGCCGAGATCCAGCACCACCCAGCACTTCTGAGATCTTTTATTCATAAAGGGTCCCATCAGTACACTAGGTGAGACTCTGCTGCACCACGTCTTAATCTCTGCAGAATAATAAGTTTGACATTAAAGATGCAGAAGTGTTCTCCATCTGACGCAAGTCATATATAACTATTTGGAACTTGAGAAATAAGTGACAGAAAGTGTGTCTGAAGATGAACAACTACGAAAAGTGTTTTCCTGGACATTTTTTGCCATGACACAGCTTGCTACCAAATTGTGCAACTTCTCACTGAGTTTAGCAGCTTTTGATTACAATTTGCTGATCATAAAAAATAGCCAGGTAGGCAACATCAGGGCTTGCTTTATCATCATTAGGAGAGTTTTCTTACAAGATGGTTGAAGTAACTGAATCAGAAAAGTTATTGTGTTATTTTACTGTCGAAACACAAAAACAAAATCCACAGGGTCAAATTACATAAAGCCCTCTTATTTCATTTGGCAAATCTTTGTTAAACATGCATGCAGGTTCACTATAAGTCAAGGTCAAAAGGTTTTAGGATTCCCTGCATGGTACACTTGCTCTACCTTATTGTCATGACTTTGAGATCAGATTTTATTCGACAGATGGTCTTCAGATTCAAGAGAACCCCTGTGATTGTGTGTAAAGTGTAAGGGAGGTTTTTTATATGATATTTGTAGGCTGACTTGTCAAATGACCCAGGGAAGCCAAGACAAGCCCCGCCCCCCTCCGGGAGGACTGTCACAGCACTGACATGTTGTAATGTCAACTTCTGAATTCTGACTTAATTATTCAGTCTGATCCTGTCTATGCTACTACTTCACCAAGTCTAATGATCAACTCATGTTAACTGTGTGTGTGT
>OMKZ01000439.1:2925-25909 GCA_900302535.1 Neoniphon sammara
AGTATACACACACACACACACACACACACACACACACACACACACACACAGTGAGAGAGAAAGGGGGTGGGGGGTGATTTAAAAAAGGGTTTGACCAACAGCCAGTTGATGAAGACTGATATGACGCCTGTGTTTTTTGGACTGAAGTTGCCAAAAGCTGATATTTCATGTTGATATTCAGTTTCTTTAAAGACCAATGTGAAATCCAAAAATGAATCTTTTTTTTTTCAGTTTTCTTTGACAGTCATTGTGATTCTTGTTTGGGTGGAAACCCCCCAGAAAATTATCAGATCATGTGCTTGACATAGATATATGCTTGTATGTGTATACATATACCGTACATATATATGTATGTGTGTATGGTGTGTGTGGGTTATATAAATATATGTGTATATAATTTTTATATCCTAATATTGATTGTCCTGTCTTTGTGAAGCAGTTTGTTGCAAAACGTGTTTGCTTTGAAAGTGCTATATAAATGAAATAAACTTGAAACTTGAAACTTGAAACTTCAAAAGAGGAAGAAGAAGAAGGAAAAGAATAAGAAGAAGATGGTGATGATGAAGAAGAAGAAGCGAAACAAGGAAGAAGAAAAAGAAGATGAAGAAGAATGCCATGTTTGCCACTAATAAGAGTAGTTGCAAATATAGAAAGCCAGCTGAATATGGCGAGACGGCCAAAAATTTAAAACACACACACACTCCGATCCTCCACATACCTCCACGGTGCTCCCCTGCTTGGCCACTAGCCTGAACACCCCCCCGCAGGAGCCCTGGTCCTGGCGGATCTCAGTGACGGAGCAGGGGGTGGTGGTGAGGATCCTCTCCTTCAGCACTGCCAGCACCTCGGCTCGCTTCTCCAGCTGCCGCACCAGCTCATGCTCCATGTTCACCAGCCTGGGGCACGGAGAGAAGAAAACACACCATCTGGTTCAACTCTGCTACACACAGAGGACTATTGTATTCAACATAAGCTCAGTCTGTGAAGGCTTTCCCTGTGAAACGACATATCCACCGTTTAAAGGAACAGTTCACCCAAAGCACAAAAAAAAACTGTGAACTGAGTCATCTGAAGATATTTGCTTATAAAATCGATTAATTTTTAAGGACAGAATATATTGCCTAATTCATTTCAGGTAACCCTTTACTTTTAAAAAAAAAATGGATATATAACATTTGTAATGGAACCTTAATTTACTGTATGGAAAGAGACATACGGGCTTGTGGCACTTTGTCCACTGACGTACATGCACTGAAATCTGGAATCTGCCTTTATTTCATGAGGAAAACATGTATCTTGAGAGTTTTATATTAAGGTGAGTTGAGATTGAATTCCTCCTGCCCATGTTTACACGGGATGTTTCAGTGTAGATAAGTGAATGACTTTTTGATCCCAAGTGAGACTGATAGCCTAAAAGGCAGTGACTCCTCCATTTAATTCACATGTAATTTTTCTCTGTTGTGCCTCTGTCATGTCTAGATACATATTTAGAATGCTCTTCTCATGAATAATGAATTGGATGGTATCATCGTCGACTTGGCTTACTGGCGATAGTGCGCAAGAATTATTTAACATTAGGTACCTGTCCTTGGAGTCCTGTAGCAGCCTCTTCACATTCACTTCCTGCTTCTTCACCTTGCCAAATGATGATTGGAGCTTGGAGGAGCCCCGGCCCTCTAAGTTGACACTGGCAATACCCGCCGTGGCATCAATCTTCCCGCTGATGTTGTTTCCAAATGTCCCCTGGTAGTTCAGGAAGTCTGCATCGGACACAACTGACAGGACACGTGGTGTTAGCACATGCATAGATGTGTGTGAGTGTGTGTGTGTGTGTGTGTGTGTGTTTGTCTGTACGTGTGTGTGCTTATCTCTGTGTCCGCATATGAAGAGTCTGATTTAAAAGTAAGATATCTAGCACATAAAAAATGTGAGTCTGACAAACTGTGTAGACTTAAAAAGAATTCAAAGAATTGAACGGAAATAGTGAATGGAAATATTGAGGCAACTGGAGCCATTCATTTACACCAATCATTTCAGACGATTTAAAAAAAATACAATCAACATCAGTATCTAAAATGGATTTATACTGTAGTATTTTGAAATGAACATATACATACCAGGACTGAGCGGTTTGTCACCCAGTAACAGGTCGCTGAGGGTGAAGTCAGACGGCTGGTACTTTGGTCTCTGCCAGAACCAGAAGCGGTTTCGTTTGACGATGAGCGCCATGGGAACCAGTTTGTGTGAGTCATTTAGGCGGGACACATGGATGAGGCTGCCGTCTGGGTCAATCTCACGGACGAATTTCGCGGTGGCCTTGGAAAACATCACTGCGGTCCAGGAGCGATCGCTGGTGGTTGGAAGAGAGAGGTGATAAGCGTCACTTTGCTGTCACTCTCGCACACAGGAAGCTATGACACATTGAGGACAAAGGAAGAGGCTGCCGCCCCAATGTGCTTTTACAAGGTGCTACAGCTGTGGCGGTGATTTCCATGTGAGATTTTCCCCCAGTTTCCCCTTATTTGGTTTAGAGAAAGCGGGTGTGAGTTGAACTGGGGCTGAAAAGTCCCGGGACAGCTGTGATCACCCTGTGCGGCTGAACGTGTGGAACCCAACACCTCACTGTCCCTCCGACCCAAGAGTAGCTTATAATGACTCACAGGCATATAGGAAGTCCCCTGCACAGTGTTCACACTGAAGATCAACTACATCACACACACACACACAAACCCTGTCCTGCTAATTCTGGCAGCTCAGTTTTCATAGCTTAAATATTTAAAGCAATCAGGCATAAGAGGGATTTGAACCGAGGGGAGCGCGAGAGGGAGAGAATAGGAGAACCAGTCCTGGCTTTATCCCTGTTGACATGAGGAATGCTAGAAGTAAACGAGAACAGGAGTTAAATCACCATGCTGGCCCAGGGAAGAGAGAGAGAGAGAGAGAGAAAGATCAAGACAGACAGAGAGAAAAAAAGACAACCCAGGGTGCTCAAACATTTCAAACATTTCCCATGAACAGAACCCAGAGCCCCCTTGCCCACCTCCTTCCTGAACCAACCACGATGCAAACTCTTGCTGTCCCTCGAGTGGGGCTTGACACAGTTTAACTCGAACCATTTTCTCTGAATTATGCAATAGATGAGCAATTTGTGTTGGGAACTTTCCCTTACCTCAAACTTCTAAACCATCAAATATGTTGTTTCTGAATATTTTGTTTTTTTTCCTCCTAAAAGAGGCCCAGATAAGACATGCTAATAAAAACATAAAAAATATAATCATGTAAAATGTAACAGTTATAAAAATATATAGATACAGCATATATGTGTTAAGCTGTAATGACAATTCCTCACTGAAGTGTAGAAATGATAGATGTTTAATGGCATGTGTGGGTCTAAATTCACTGGTGGCAAATAATAAGGCAAGTAATCACAGATATGGACATAATCAGCCATGGTTTAGAATTTTGTTGATTTTCTTTAAAAGACCAAGTCATCCTTTAACTTCAATAAGTTTGATAGGCTGCTGTGACGTGTCTTCATAATCACATGTCATAAAAATGAGGTGAGTCTCAACAGGTGTATTTAAAGCTGAGTTTAGATGGGTTTTCCGCTCCACCACAACCCTACCCACAGGTTATACGTGTGTGTGTGTGTGTGTGTGTGTGTGTGTGTGTGTGTGTGTGTGTGTGTGTGTGTGTGTGTGTGTGTGTGTGTGTGTGTGTGTGTGCGTGCTTGTGCACGTGTGCGCAGTTCCCGGTAGCCCTAAGTGGGTCGCAGTACGCGCTGTGCGTGCTTACGAAGTGAGATCAGCATCTCCAAAATGCGTTCTGCACGGTCAAGGAGCTTTAAGTACGCATGACTCGGATTATGATAATTAGTTGGCAAAATATGAAAAATAACAAGACCAAGAAAAAAAATCACACAGCATTTTAACATTTTAGAGTGCAAAGACGTAACAAGACCACGTTTGTCAGCTGCCAAACGGGGAATGCATAGCCTGAACGGCAAGGGTGACATGCTTATAATCTAACGGTCCTGTTTCAATACGCCAATACGCCTGTTTTCCAAAGTACTGTACACGACAAGAGATCGAAAGAAGAAGAAAGTTATAGCTTACCTCGACTCAGCTTATGATCGGGAAGCTTTGTATTAACGGTGGGGATTTTAAAACACTGGTCCCTTCAGTTGTCACTCCTGGAATGTCACCGACGTTGCCATGCGTAAAAGTAGACGTAGGGCAAAAACTTAGGCGTAGATATAGCCCTCTGGATTTTCGATTACGTTTTAACTTCGCTCACGACGTAGTAAGAAATCCGCGAGTTGAGCAGCTAGAATAGTCAGAAATCAATGATAAATCCCTGTTTGATCAGAGATGTTATGTCAAGGGGGGAGACGGATTGACTGTACAGTTATTCTATTTCAAAGCGCAGTACATGGGACGTCCGCCACGCCTCCCAGTCACTGCCGAAGTAATTACTAGCATATGAGCACTAGTGCGTGGGTGTATGTGTGTCTTTGTGTGTGTGTGTGTGTGTGTGTGTGTGTGCGCGCGTGCGTGCGTGCGTGTGTGAGAGAGAGCGTGTAAGACATGAATGGACTTGCCTTCATTGATTTTTTTTTTCCATTTCCACCGGTTTTACTGTAGAGACCAAAATTCCATAACAGAAAATAAACCAAGAATGGAAAGAATGAAAACGATCAGGTTATAGCCCTTTTAAATTGAGTCATTACAAATGTCACAAATCTTCCTGATGGTGGTGGCTCAGTCAGCAGCGCCAATGGTGGTTTCTGCCACCCGATGACACCAGCCACACCACAGAACTCCATCATTTAAAGGGTAATGCCACCCATTTTGAGAATTTACATAATGTATTCCAGCGCTCCTGGACGGTTCAGTCAATAACTGCAAACTTGCATCACTCTTGACATCCCAGTGACACCACCAATTCAAGGGTCTGTTTTCTAGTTTCTGTCTTTAGGATGAGTGGTATATGTTCCCAATTACTGACTGAACTGATATGGGCCACAGGGGTAACCTAGATGAATTCTTAAAACAGGAGGCATTCCACTTTAAGGAGACCATTTACGGTGTGTCAGGGTTTTGGGGGCCCACCAATGCAGATTAAAGCTAAAAGGATCTAGGCACTGGGGCTAGGACAATGTGTGTGTATGAGAGACAGAGAGAGAGAGAGAGAGAGAGAGAGAGGGTGGGTGGGTGCATGCTGGTTCGTGACATGCTTGTCAATGATAATAAGTAACTTTTTGAGAGCAGACAGGGAGTGGTCACTCAGATCCATAGATAATGGTATAGATAAACTGCAATGCACATACACACAAACACACAAAAGATGTGACACAACCAAACATGTCCAACCATTGTACAATTTATTGTCTATATTTAGACATTAAGTATTATTGCTGTACTCTTATATACTATATATATTTATATTATGACAGTATTGACTGATCATGACAAGGCAGCATACTGGCTGTAGTCAGAGTCCATTTATAAATAGAACTTCTGACCAGCCATTGGTTTATGGAGTCAGGAAACTTGGAGTCACAATGCCGACTGGATGTAGAAAATACATGAAGGAGTTTGACCTTTGGAACAAGTTCACTTCCAACTCTGCAACCTCCATCCAAGTGTTTTTCCCTCCCCTCCAAAAAGATTCCATTTGAGTCGGATATCATAATGACATCAAATGACATGAGTGCATCCAAAAGAGGCATTTTAAAGTCTCTGAATATGAGTGTTTTTGCATAACTGTTACAGCAGCTGTTGGAGCGCAGCACTGCATCAAAAGGCACTTTGGTAAATGCTGAGATGCAACAGATCATATGAATGAATGATACCATCCTTTTGTCTACACTGACAGTGAGTAAATTAGAACTGCAAGGAGATGACAACATAAGGGAGAGAAATGTACCCTTAAAGAAAACATAATAACAGACACAAAGAGTTTTCATGGACAAATCAATGGAAAGCACCCTCTTCAGCTCTAAAGGCTGTGCCCAGTCCTGAAAGAGGAAGTCAGAAGTCTGTATATGGTCTGGATCACCATGACACAGTGTAATGCATGGTAACCAGGTCAGTACTCCTCATCAAGTACGCTGGTCTCAGGTCAGTTGAACACTTTCCTCTGTAGGGTTAACAGTAGAGGAAGCGAGAGTGCTGGGTCAAAGCCAGAGGTCACCACAAGACGGGGAAATCCATTTTGGTGAAGCCAGGGTCTCTCCGCTGCTCCCAGTATGTGTTGGTGCTCAGCCATGTATCATCCTTAGATTTTCTGTAGACAGAACACAAATGCAACAATAATCAAACAACCCATCAAGTGCAACATCGGGTTTCACCGAACGTACCGTACCATTACAATATCATTGACGTCAAACACTTATAATAACAATCTGAGCATGTCAGTGGCAAAAACAAACACTTCTAGTGGACGTACTTTAAAGTGGAGAGGTTGCCCCATTGGATTACACTGCAGTCGTGTTTTGTGGTTGCTGTTTATAGCGTTCTTGCTAAATAATGGACCAGTTATGTTCCTATTAATCATTTAGACCCAAATAGATGGGAAAATAGAGCCCAGGTTTAAAAATACCGGAGTTATCCTTTAAGTGCCAATCAAGCCTGTTACCACTCTCTGAATATGATGACGTTTGATTATCTACAAAATAAATTCCACCTTACACCGATTTTTTCCCATAGTATTCCGGTTCTCCCAGCTGAGATTAGAAATGGTGGACAAAAACACCAGGCACCAACACTATTTGGTTATCACGGTCATTCACACTTCAGCACCTTGCAGAGGGAACTGAGTTACCCCAAGTTTTGAAGGTAAGAGGGAAGGCAATTGTCAATTTTGTGGGTGCAACAGAAAATTAATATGCGTAATGTAACAAATTACTGCTCAAAGTGGAGTAATAAGTCATGTGATAGTATTACTTTTGATGAGCCATGAGGTAATGAATAAGCACTGCTCTTTTTGAATGATGAGTCTAACACTTATTACAACAGCATAGGCCAGTCATTCATCACGATGCTGCAGACTGTGCAGTCACACTTCCTTTAATTTCTTTCAATTTTTCTAAGCCAACAGACATATCCCTGCCCTCTTTACAGTGTAGGAAACTTTGCATACTTAAGACACTAGACTAGAAACTGCGTTTCCAGATTCTGTAGGAGCCTCTGGTCCAAGCATGACAGCCAGCCAAGGGATAGGGGGTTGCTTTGTATGTCAGTGACACATGAGTCAAAGTGACTGATAGCATGTGAGGCAAAGTGGCTGCTGTGCACATGATCTCTATGCATGCGTTACAGACACAAATACTGTCTCTTATTATCTCAAAGACACAAACACATGCACACAAGCGAGCAAACAGAAGCATACTTGAAGAAGCGAGGCTGGTGTGTCATGTTGTTGTCCTGCAGGACTTTCCTCCTCTCTCTCTGGAGCTGCTCTATCCTCTGCTTCTGCTCCTCGGCTCCCTCGATGTTCCCATCCTCCAGCAGCCTGAGCAGTGACGCAGAATAGAGAAACAGAAATAGAAAGAGTCAGAGTCAGGGAGGAGAATAGCAGGAGTTTTGGCCCTTGTGGACGGGCCACCTCTGCAGCTGGACAATCCCATTCTTAGCTACCTTTTCCATTGTTTTTTCCCCACATTAACATGAAAACCCTGTCTCTTTGTCCCACTGGGCAGCGGTGTATAGCTCCTTCACACTCCTAATACACAGAGAACTGACCTCTGGTCCGGCCTGAAGCGTGTGTCTGTAGGGGGCAGCAGGGCTTTCAAGGTGCCATCCAGCTCATTCAACTCCACAGCAAACTGGGTGAAGCCATAGTACTGTTCCTGTTCCACTGGCATGGGATCTACACACAAACACACACAAATTAATAGTTATCATGTCGTCATGTAAAAGCGTTTTGAGTGACAACTCCAGGGTCCTTTCACTCACTTGCTCTCCAGATGCAGGTGGCAGAGGGCGGGTCTCCTTGGTACACCCCCTCGTGCCATTTCCCAAATATGGAGTGTATAACTTTTCCGTTTCTATCTGTAACCACGCCTTCTATCTCGTTCACTGTAGAGCTCCATGATTTTGCCTGAAAAAAAAATAAGAAAAAATTATTTGGATTTGTTTCCTTTAAGAAAGATGGAAACAGCAGCGAATATAATACCCCAGCATGACCCTATTTAACCATATTACAGAACAAATATGATTACCATGTTTTTCTACTTGAGAGGATTCCATACATGGCTGCCTAATTTTCCATGCACTGGTTTTCTGTTTTTTTTAAAATGGAGTTCTTCCCTTTGTCCAGAAGATGGTGCTATTTGACTTGACAGCACTACCCATACCAGAATCACATCCTACAGTGACTGCAGGTTATTATCTGAATAGCTAAATCACATAAACAGCACTTTTTCAACACTTTATCACCTACACAACTTTCTCTTTCTTCAAAGGTTGGAGGCCAGACAGTGAAAATAAAAACTGTAGTTATTAAACGTCTCCGTTTCCTGACCTTGACAAAGGTGACTTTACACTGACAGGCATCATCGTTGACATTTTTAATGGACATTTCTCCGTAGTGTTCAATCCAGCGCTGGCCACTCAGGATGTTGTGGATGCAGGATGTCACTTTGTTCCATTCGTAGTGGTCCCCAAACCTGGAGACAACACACACACACACACACACACACACACACACACACACACACACAAACACAAACACATACACACTTTAGTCCTATGTAACAAGATTAGGGATGATACAGCACTTGCTTAAGCCTACACTGGCGCCCATTAGTGTGGACATGCATGACAAACTGAAGAGAAGGCACGCACGCACCAAAGTATGAATGCTCACACCCACATATACATAATTAGAAAAAGACCTACGTGGGGAGGGTGACATGAGTGGTTCCCATGGGAACAATTTCCATGGATTTGCCCCAGAATTTATTCTTCCATCGGACATCTAAAAGAAATGGATCACAAAAGAACAGGTGAGCGCTGGAGAGACAGACAGCACAGATTTTCACCTTAAACATGACCTACAACATGCAGTAAACAGTCAGAATCAAGGTGTGGAGGAAACGATAATCACACTTTTCCCCCTCGTGCAAAACCCAGCAGGGCAGAGCAGAAAAAGGCTCGCTTATTTTAAACATGCTGTCTCCTGCTAACCTTGCCAAAAGGTGAAGTTCCTTGAGTCACAGTGACATGCCGACACAGGTGGGTGATGACTCACCTGGGAAATTGGGAGAGAGAGTGAGAGAAAGAAGGTAAAAAGGCAATGTATTAAAAACCTGGCCAGAGTATATAATTTAAGAAAGTGTGCATTCATGAACTAGTCATAAAGAGTGTTAAGGCTGCTATAAGTGGCATTTTGACATCGATGAACCATTACATTAATTTTGAGACAGTAATATATTTATTATAAACAAACAACACTATCCTCAAGAACACTGGCTGACTCTTCCTGCTTCCACACTGCATTTTATATTGTGTGCCACTGAGTCAGAATTTTTGGAGAAATTGTTGAATTGCTTTACACCAAAAAGGGAGATTGTTTTGCAAATGGAGCTGCAGTTTTCAGAGTTTCATGTAATGGCAGATGGTGGACAGGGAGTTCATGGGAAATGTGGTCTTAATTTTGACAAACACTAGCACTACCAGAGCAGCACTAGCAGACCTTTTACACAGCAGCTATTTTGACATAAACAGCATGATAAGCACAGGTGTTACTAATAACATTAATGACGTTTCTGTTCCATTTAGGTCTAGCAGAGCCAGGGTCCTGCTATTGTTCATGCTGGCTCACTGGGAAGACTCTGCTACACTTAAATGAAGCAGAACCTTAATTAATGTCATTAGTAACACCTGTGTTGACCTGCTATTTCATGTCAAAATGGCTACTGTGAAAAAGGTCTATAGCCCTGACGTGAGATGACCTTATATCAAGTGCTTATATATTACGGTTAATTTGACTATGTTAAACTTAGCTTAAAAATACTACATGTACTATCTTTAATATGTGTGTCAAATTTGGCAGAAGATTCCTTTAAATCACACTAGTGCTGTATCAATAACTGAGGTTTTTATGTGTTATATTCAAAGCAGCCATGCAGTGAACTGAATAATGACCCACTGGTGCAGAATCTGGTGCAGGAAGTCAGTTTTGTAAACAGTAGATGTGCTCTACCTGCTCTGCTATGAACCTGAAGCCCTTGTCAGGTCTGTCACACTCGTACGTCTCTCCCAGGACGGGGTTAAAAGGTTTGCTTCCCGCTCGGTGGTAGCTGGACGCATATGCAGACACCGCAAACGTAGCAACATACACCTGCGGAGATAAGAACAGGAGGCAAGGTGGATTAACTTCTGCCCTGTTTCCGGTCCCACACTAGAACATGTGTGTTTTCCCATGAAAACACTGGTGTGTTTGTGCTTGTGTGTGTTCCTGAGACTACTGTGGGTGCATGTGCCATATCTGTGCATGGGAATACATATCTATGCATGAAACTCTATATACTAGGGCTACCTTAGGACACCTATGTTATTGCTGTAGAAAACAGAGATGAGTGAACAGATACAGAGATACAAAGTTAAATTCACATATTTCAAAGAGGAAGTTTTCCTCTGCTTGACGTTTCTTTTGGTTTTATAAAGTTGACTTTCGTGTAAAGACATACATGAACAGCATTTTGCACTTACATTTTATGTAGTGTATGTTAATGCTAATAACAATAATAATAAGTATAATAACAATACATCCTGTCCCCTTAGAATTAAATTAGTACCACGTGTGCTTTCTATGGTAATGCCTATAATTTTCTTACACACCCTCTGCCCAAGGCTCATGGCTTCTAGCTCCCTTACTAACTTTTAGCAGGTTGAAGATTCTCCACAAGGGGGAGCTTCTAGTCCAAGAGTGTTGTGTAATTAGCCCATTTATAAATACATATTGCCAGCAACAAGTAGATAAACAGAACAGATAAAAAAAAGAAATAAAACTAAGAATTTATTTGCATTATGGACAAAAACATTTGCTCCCTTGAACACACCATGAACCCTCCAAACCCTTCACCCCTGCATGCTCCAATCTCCAAAAACTTTGCTATGTTTGTGTTTGCATGAGAGAGAAACTGCTGTGGCTGTATTTGACTGTGTGCCTGTGTAAATGAGACGACACTGTGCTTAAATGAGTGGGGAGGTGTTTACATGGGATTAGTGTATGTGTATTTCTGTGTGAGTATGCATGAGACCACTGTATGTAAATGACCAATACATGCACGCATTTGTAAATGACAGTGTGTGCATGATTGTACCTGTTTGTGTGTACATACACTGTTGTGGAAGTGTGTGTGCTTACTGTACATGTGTGAGTTTGACTGTATGTGTATGTGACACTACTGGGAGTGCACATCATTGTGTATATGATGTGTGTATGTGACTTTGAGTATGTGACTATGCTGATTAGGGCTGGATAACAAACAAAATCAAATATCACAATATCTTTGACTGGATACCTCAGTATCGATAATGAAGGACAAGAGAGTTTTGATAAAAAAATCATTAGTAATGTGGATAAGATGACTAAGCAGAAAATTGCAAAACTATAACAATCTAATAAGTTCAGAAAAGTGCATCCCTTTACTGTAATGCAGCCACAACACTTATGCCATATCACCATACAGACCTTATTTCACAGCAGTCATTTTGACATGCATTAGCAGGGTCAACACAGGTGTTTCTAATGACCTTGATTAAGGCCTTGGTATTGTGCATGCTGGCTCACTGGAAAGGCATCTTAATTAACATCAGTCGTAACACCTGTGTTTGCCTGTTATTTCATGTGAAAATGGCATCTGTGAAAAAGCTCTATTATATCTAAAATCCTAGATAATATCTCGGCTCATATCATTATATTGATGTAATACTGTGGTACTGCCTGGCCGTAATTGATGTACATTAGAGCATTCTGCGTCAACTTATGAGCGCAAGTGAATGAGATCTCGTGCTTCTCTGCGTTTACAAGGCTCTACACTGCCCGCACATCTTTATCCATGCAGCATTTCCACACGCGTACGCTCGTCCTCTCACCATGCGCTGGTAGGGGTCGTGGGTCTGGTTGGCGGTGTCCAGCAGCTCGCTGTACTCCAGCTCCTCACACAGCCTCTGCAGGGTGTTGAGTGGCTCGTTGAGCTGCACCGGCATGGCCACCTTGGACAGGTCCTTGCCGATGTTGTTCCTCAGGATGTTCCACAGGCTCACGCTGCTGCTGCTGGGGCTGGGAGAGGGAAGCGTGGAGCGGCGGCGAGTCAGGGGCCCTACGCTGCTGACTGGTGGGGGTGAAGATGAGATAAAGGGATGAAGACAGAGAACAGGTGGGAAGGGAAAGATTTGAAAAGGGAGAAAGTAGTTGCTGGATTGTAGAATATAACTGTCATAAACAGGGCTAAGGCTAATATTGGCTTTTCAATAAGATGCCCAGTACTGATATTATGGAGAACAGGATATAACTTACTCAACTAGCTTCAGAGGTGTCAGTCTGTAAAAGCTGCAATGACACCTGCCTAACTGTGTTTTAAAGGAAAATTCCACCCGAAAACACAATAACACTGTTTAAAAACAGTGATTGGTGACTTACATCACATTTCTGTTGCCATTTTGTTATTTTAGGGTGCAATTCTATTTGTCTGTTGGCACACAGAGAGCAGCTGCTGGGTGACCGTGAGGTTACAATGGAGCTTAATGGGGGAAAAAGGTGTGCTCTCTCTCTTCACTGCTGGATTTCTCCCTGCGTGTTTGTTTAACATTGCTGCAAAGTGCTGGGTCTACAAAGAAGTCCTTGGTGATTTATTTTTTTAGGGCTTGACAATGAACCCTGGCAGATAATGGTTCTGTTTTACTTTGCTCATAATTTTCCCTATTAAACACCAGTGTAACTGTGCTGAAAATATCTCCCAGTGGTGTGACTGGATTCACTTTTGGCTATTTAGCAGCAGAATAACAAAAATACAACGCAACGGCACCAGAAAAGCAATGTAAATGGCACAGTCAAGATTTTAAATAGTGTTAATGAGTGTTAGGCTGGAATTTTCCTGGAGCCTGCAGCCCACCTAAAAAATTCATTAGTCTGGTTTTCAAAGGAGCGCTCCAGTGTCCCATGTCATTTCAGAAGCTTCTCTAACAAGCAAACAATAAAATTCTGGGGGAAAACACAGAATTACTGCATGTAGCAGGAAAATTATCAAGTTTAACTATATCAGCACAGCTTCAGTCCAAAATAGTGGTTTATGTGTACTGGCCTACAAACAATATTGGACAAACCCTAGCGTGAAAAGTCTGGAATCAGGGAATAAGTAAGGAATTAAACATTCAGCATGTTTTTTGTGTGGTATATTTTTCTGTGCACAGCACAAATGCACACAAGCTGTAGTGAATTTTTATCCAGAGACTTCCAACATCTTTCCACAGATGATCCTGTCACCTGTTCCTACCCACATTTCTATCTCTGTTTGGTGCGACAGGCAGCGTGTTTCTTATTGCAGGATCAAATTGAGCACATCATTAACATACTGATTTCACTTTCAGGGGGTGCCAAGAGCAGAAAAAAATGTGAAAAACTGAAACCAACACCATCTGCAGCAGTGAATTAGCGATGCCTGTGCAGCTGTTGAACCAGATATGCTTTGTCGCGTACGAAGAAACACGATCCTCAGTTTGCAAACATGTCTGGAGGTTGTTGGCGGTCATGTTGATCAAATTCTGTGCGATGGAGTGAGCGACTTCCCTGCGATTCCACATTTTCACATTGTTTGATTTGATTTCCTACTGCATAAACAAAACATGCAGAGCTTTACTCAGTCCCATGAAACAGCCGCACTCAAATGCAGACAGATAAAAGAAAATCTTCTCCCTCTTTGACAGAATTAGGTCTCTCTCGTTCTCTCACAGTCTCTTATTCTCTCTGTTGAAGGAGCTGATATGCCATCATGCACACACACACACACACACACACATGTACAGACACACGACGTGCTATCATATCATGTACCCGAGTTGTGTCTCTCGCTGCCTCCCTCATTGCTGTAGGTATCCATGGAGACGCTGTCACTGACATCACTGATGTAGGAGTCATCATCTGACACCTGGAGACAGAAAATCAATGATGAAAGGTCAGCTTGCGACTAAAGCGCAGCATCACATGCACACACAAAAGCCAAGTAAAAATGCACCCAAGCTACAGGTTTTTTTTTTTTTTTTTGGCAGTTTGGCAGATATTTGTATCTTTTTTTTCCAAACTGGTGGTAAAAACTGTGCTGGTGTAGGAACTTTGATTCGCTCAGGAAGAGGATAGAGCCTGACCTCAGAGGAAGAAGAGGAGAGGAGGTACTCCTGAGCATCAAAGAACTCCGATATCGACTCTGGGATCGACGCTTTGCTCTCATTGGACACCTGGTGGACCAGCGAGCGGGAGCCATCTGGACAGTCCTGATTGGATGATTCGAAGTTACCTCAGAGAAATCGGACCTACGGTCTTACATGGTAGATGTTCGTGGTGTAATCATGGATGACACACAAGTGCTATTGAGTCAGTCACTTACTGAGGTATAGTTGGTCTTCAAGCCCATGACCTGTGCTGGTTGGGGGGCCTGCATGTCGACGGTGTGCTTCAGTCTGTCTCTTTCTGCTGACAAGGAGCTAAAGGCTGACTTGAGTGTGGTGTGGACTGCAGACAAGCAAATGCAACAGACAGGGATAACAAAAGAGAAAACACAGCTTAAAGAAGAGTTATGGAGCAGTGATAATAACAATCTTACTGTAAAGAAACCCACAAAAAACATCTCTGTCATCTCTCTCTCTGAATATAGATGGTCAAAAGGCCTTGCAAACTCGGCCAGACCCAGGCAGGGACTCACTGTTGTTGGCCAGCCTGCAGAAGTCCTCCTGTAGACGGGATGCGTCTGAAGGCGAGTCTGGGGATTCGGGACAGGCCTCCTGGGTGTTGGACTCAGTGGTGGAGAGATTGGGGTTGGAAGCATGGAGGCGGGGGGATTTGGAGGAGATGCAGCTGGGAACCTAGAGGAGAAAGGGAGAGTTTAAAGTGTGTTTATGACTCATATAGTACAGGAGCAGGAAATGGTTCATTGGTTCATGGTTGTGAACTAGTATTTTTAGCATACAAAAGGGAAGCTGTGCCCGGACCTGTAGTGTGGCTTTGGCATCTTTGCCATTGTTCTTGGATCGCCATCTCCTCGGCCTTTTCTCTTTCTTGGGAATGTCATACGTAGAAGCCTGCAAGGAAGACAGACATAACAGGAGGAATAAGGAAGTTGACAATCAGCGTGGGCTTGGTACCCAAACTCATTTCAAAAGTACTTTATTTATTAATCCCAGAGAGGAGAAGTTAAATGACTTCTCGTTTTCACCTACAAAGCATGGCCCATCTGCTTTCCATATGACATAAGGCTGTAGTCATTAACACTTGTTCATTACTATAGCAGAGCGTTTTAGCACGCTCCAAAATAGGTACTTTCATAGCATGTGATCAACTCTACAAATATAGGGGAAATCATTGGCTGAAGTGTCTCATATTTCTATACTATGTTAAGAGGTAGTAAATTGCTGTGTTTACAAATATTTTGCAAAATGTTTTTTCGACCCGGCAGCCTTCCGTAGTTTTGTGCCATTTTGCACCGACGCTATCTTGCCGTGTGCTGGCACAGTGTGCATGGTGTGTACAACTGTGCGTGTGAAAATGTGCATGTGTGTGCATGTACCTGTAGTGCACTGATGGCTGGGGCCGAGTATGTGCGGTGGAGGACCTCCATGCTCTTCAGCAGCAGATTTAGCTCCAGCAGGTACGATTCACACTCCTCCAAGTCTGAGAGAGAGAGAGAGAGATGGAGCGGGAGAGGTTGATTGTTAGATGAGAGGTTGGTAACATCACTCAGACATCGTAATGGCAGACAGAGCATAAAAAGCTAAATGCAAAGAGAAAATTAAATAGTGAGATAATCACTGAGACAGGTCAACACACAGAGAGCGACCAACCTTTGCAGCACTTGCTCATGTCCTCTGAAGAGTGGAGCCAGGCACTGACCTTAGCCTGGTGGACTGACGCCTGCTTGGTAAGAGTGGCCCTCTGTTTGAGAGAGAGAGAGAAACACAAGGCAGAGAGGGTGAGCTAAGCATATAAACTTACATAACCACATTCCTACGGTATCAAATAAAAAAAGGTATAACTAAGACAAAAAAAAAAGCATCGGGTCACCTTACCTTCCTGATGGAGTCATTGAGGGTGGGGGAGGGGGAGGTGTGCGGGTGGAAGAGGTGCCTCTCATGGGGGTACATGGCGATCTCATTCTGTCGAAACACGCGGTGATGTCGCAGTTTCGACACCCATTCATCAAACACCTCTGGAGACTTCACCTGGGTGCCCAAAAAAAGTCAGATTAGGAGCGGGAGCTTGGACAGAGCCACTGTGTATATCTCCCTTATGCTGTGAACAATGCAACAAAAAGAAAAAGCATGAAGGTGTGGGTGCATTTCTGCATGTGTGTATGTGCATGAAGTTGAGTTACCTTCAGGTGATAGATGTTATCCTCTGTGTCCAGGTCGATGCACATGGCTTTCTTCTTGATAGACATGACAGAAAGGCCGACATCGATGCAGCCGTGAAGCTTTCCTTTCTTCAGCTAAAGAAAAACACTTTGTTATTGTGTGTGTGTGAATGTGTGTATGTGCAAGAATGACAGACAGGTGGCAATGTGATACCTACATCAGTCCCACGCTTTGAATACTTCAGGATGCCTTTCTCCAACACAAAGTATCTCTACGAGAATAGAAAAGAAAATGAATCCATATATGTACATTTGCACAAAGTACTCTGCCTTCAGTGTTTATGTCCACCCCTGAAACAGTATATGTCATGTCATGTGGTTATACAAATAAAGTTGACTTCTCTAAAAGAGAAGTATGTGGACACTGAGCAGTTTGCACTGATACCATCTCTTAATCTTGTTATTCAAATTCACCATGGCAGCAGAAAGTGAGTGCTCAGTAGTATGGATAATGAGCACGAACAGATGTAGCAACAGCTTGGCACCACACCATCCTCACTCTGTCATCTTTGCCAATTTACCAATCTTTCCAAAGTCTAGTTTTACAAGGCGTCAGAGTAAACTGATGAAGCACCTTAACAAGCTAACAATCTGGAGCGTGAAAATGGTGATTCACTCATGTGTTGCAAGGCGGTAGTTTCCAGGTATGGACGAGCATGATACGCAGGGTTGAGATATGAGGGGGAGAAGGATGAGTCTGAGTCAAGATTACAGCACAATCGACCAGGAATGAAAAGAGGACTGTGGTGAAAAGGCTGGAATGAGGAAAGAGCTTGAGTTACTGAAGCTGCCAGGTTAGCATGTTAGTTACAAACTGGTCTGGGACAAACTGCAGGACAGATCCATAATACTGACAGTGGGTAATTAGTGGGTACAGGGTGGGCAGTTGGTTAATATTAGACTAATTTTGTGAAAAGTTTTTAAAATTTGAAAAAATCATAATTTCAACATGCAATAATAAAGAGCACCAAAATAAACAAATTAATTGAATAGTGGAAAAGGATAGTGGAAGCTTAAGTCTTTTGGTTGATGAACTGGTGGCCTGTCCTCTATATTTTTGACATACTGAATGATGATCTTAAGGTGTTGATTTTTCTCCCAAAAATGGACAAAAGGCATTTTGGAATAGAACGCTTTTATCCATCTTTTTAAGAAATAAACAATGTATACAGTATACATGTACACTCATCATAACTAATAATACATGTCTACTTAGCTCTAAGGTTTGCAAACACTACAAATGCAATCAAATCCATATAAACCCTATGGCTAGCTGTCATATACAGACAGTGCTTGTATTAGAATCTTAGAGAATAAAACTTCAAGTGAGAACAGGTCTTCAGTCCAGTAAATTCCAGCAGTTGGGTGACAGTGGAGGCCTATAACAAGTGGTATCATCCTGCTGTGACTGGCTGGGCCTTGAGGAGGTTGTAAGGTTCTGCTCACCTTATGCCATCCCTTCATGGGCCATTTCCTCCTCTTGAGCAGGAAGCCCTCCTGTCTGTCGGGCTCCTGCATGCTGGCAGGAACCCCCCTCAGCCCCTCCACAATCTCCCAGCTGTCCTGGAAACCGAAACAGGGAGAGAAGGAGGAGGATTTTTGCATGAGTCAGACACTGTGATCAATTTCACGTGACTTTCTTTTCGTTACCATAATGAGTAATCACCCAATGTTAACATGCTTTTTGGATGATGTGGGCCTTAGGGGGATTTTTATCAAGTGTAGGGCATTTTGTGGGTTTCATGAAGTTTTATAGGGCATTACATACACTGGAAGGTGACAGCAAGCCACACAAAAATATCTCCCACATAATGGCTAAAATACTGGACACTGCAATAATGATGGTTTTGTACTCAAGGATTTGCATTAACTTGCAAAGCACATGGTGTTGTGTGTGCTTTCGGGAAATCAGAATGGTTAATCATAGAAAGCAACCCCTCTGTCTCAATTAATCAATTTCAACTGTTAATTTGACCCAAACAACAGAGACATACACACATACACATGCATGCACAGTGTTTGAATATTAGCTGTTAGATGGCCTTAGGGCATCATGGTACATATCGCAACACATGGGGGTCAGTTGATGTTAACTGAGCAGACAAACAGAAATGCTAACAGTGGCTGCAAGCACTTTGAGCAGTGAACGCTCAAAACACACACACACACACACACACACACACACACACACCTGGTTACTGTCATGCTTTGAGGAGCCGCTGCTGTCACTGTGAGTGGGCGATGATGACGTCATCTTTTTGCGTCTGGACCTCTTCCTGCCCACCGTTGTGTCGTTTCTGTGGAAACTGCAGCAGCAGAGATCACAGCGGAGGCGCCGGGAGCATCACTCTGACCTTCTGAGGGCCACGCCACAACACTCTGCACTGCACAGAAAGGTTAAAACAAACAGATGTTAGGACAGCGAGAAGGGGAAGCCAGTTTTAAAGAGCACAGCAGCAGTATGGAGAAATAAAAACAGAGAGGAAACATTTAATCACTGTTGAATGTGGCTTTGTTTTTGGGAAGCTAGAGATGATTTAAGAATATCCAGGGAACAAAAAAAAACACACCCAGCAGACTGATAAGAGCGCTATGGAACATGTACTCACATGGAAATATGCACACTCACACAAACACACACACACACACACACACACACACACACACACACAAGTTCAGGGCTCAACTGTTATCATGTGAATTCATGTGCTTGGCTTTGTGTGGACTGTTGTGGTTAACTTCAGCTAAAAGCATGCAATAAAGTCAGATGAATCCTCATATAAATAGCCATTCATGACTATGGCAGCAATAAACAACCGGAGTCATCAAACATTCTTCAGACATGCACATTAGCATAAATAGCTGAAATCAGCAGTGTGCTACAGGCAACTTCCTTAAAGAACAGTTCACCCAAAATACAAATACTAGGGGTTTGTGGGAAAATATCTTTTTATTTTGGGTGAACTGTCCCTTTAAGTCAGTTAATGTAAAAGTGACCATTGTGGTTGAATGGCTAGCTCAACCACAGTGTTGGATGGGTCAGAAGTCAAAACCCTAGGATTCCCTCCACTGAAAGAATAGAAATAGGGCCATAATTACAGAGATGTTTATGTCTGTGGTTGTATGGGCTGAGACGCGAACACCATGTTCACATTCCCGCTGTGATGTAACCTGCATTCCTCTCCTTACCACAAATGACAAGCCCCAACCTGGGTGCATGTGTTATGTGTGTGTCGGTGTGTGTTACTGAGCCACTCCCTTTTGTACAATGAGTCTGCCAATAACTTAGTGTGTGAACTGTGAAATGAGAAATGTGAAGTGTGCTTGTGTGCATGTGTGTGCGTGCGCGAGTGGATATCCCTGTCTAGTGGAATGATACAGTGAATGAACACCCTCGGGCTAAGCGTGCATGCATGCATGCAAATTTGTTTCAACTTCTGGATTTAGAGTCCGCTTGCTAACTACATCCTCTGCAGAGGACCTGTTGGTTTGTGTGTTTGTGTTTTCCGTAGCTCCCCAAAGCTTCTCTTCGAGTCAGTACCATGCCCAGGATGTGAGTCATCAGCAGGAAAGAATGTGCTCTATGCTTCGATACCCTCGACACAACATAACACACATCTAGTTACAGTCAACACTCAGCTAAAAGCAGCCGGAGACACACAGACGGCGCACATACTGTACAGCTCTGAGGCACAGAGTAAACGACCAGACGACATATTTAAGTAGGTTTCAAATGATAAACTTAAGACTTGATTTAGCCTATCACACTGTTATATTCCAACTTGGTAGACATATACAACTGTACTTGTAGCTTTTCAGATATAAAATACTGCTAGTGCCTATTTCTGAGATTTAGCAATTGGAAAAACAAATATATATATGCTAATTAGACTTGTGTAAATGCATCTAACAGGCGCACTGTAAACAGTAAGGGTGGATTTGACCATCAGACATGCTGTAGTAGTGTGTAGCATAGGACTTAAGGGTCCAGACGGTAAATTTCCGACTCCAGCTGATCTCTGTACAGAACACAGATAACAGCACCTAAATACACACTAAGTGGTGAGGCCAGCACCAAGCACAAGTTTACATAACACACTCGGCTCTGCCTCCTCCTGCCTTTTCCCTTTCACACAGCTCAGCAGCAAAGTTTGCAGCAAAACATTTCCTGACAGCCAAACTTTGAAAAAGAATGCAACTAAGTCATATCAAAGTTTTTTTCCCCCTTAACTGTCACTGCCTCATTACGTGCAAACCACTTCCTCCCTTTAGTGGCTCAAAGTGAAAAGCTGAGCGTTAGTCTAATAGCAATAGAAGTCTATCTGCCTTGGATGTGCTGCAAATACCACAAGACTAGGAGATAAAGTCCCCAAATGTTCCTGTGAGTGCCCTACTTACCTCGACTGACTGAGTACTGTAGTATTGTACACCGCTGGGGCTAATGCACTGTAAGACTAGATGTGCTGGGTTTTGCCTTTAGTCTTACGTAATGGGAGTCAATCATTAATGGCATTACACCTTGTAAATGACCTGTTAAGATGGAAAGGGGTCATTGCCACCACAGAGGACCAATGCCATAGAGTCACGAGGCCTAAATGAGGGAATAAAAGCTTAAAGGTGATGGAAATCAGAAGACTTAATGAGGTGATGGAAATTTGAGTACTTTATGATCATCAGAAAAAAAAGGTCAGCTGAGACAGAGCAGATGCAAATAGGAGATGTACTGAATTGGCTGTGTCTCGGTGTGGGAAAAGTGATACTGCTAAGGCCAGTGTAGTCTTTCCCATGTCTGCATTTTCCATGCTAGAGCTGAGCACTTGCTGACAAAAACAAGAAGAAGAGAGGCAACGAGCTTACCAAAATCAGACACAAGCGCTAGTCTTAGCCTTAAGTAGGTGTTGTACTTTTCAGAGTGATGATGGTTAGAGAAGAAGGTGGATTAAAAAACATAGGGTCCAAATATCCTGCATGGGACACCCAGAGGTAACACTCTGCTTAGCATGAATGCTGTGTGGTCTGGAAACCAACCCATGCGTAGCAAATGAATTTTTCTTGGGTCTGCTCTTGTTTGTTTTGTTCCTATGGAGCCTGTTCTCTTGTGAAAAATGACCACTATCTCCAATCCCCCACAGAGGGCAGCTCTATGACTGAAATTACCACCAACTTCAAAGCAGAAAACTCCGTCCTACATGGCTTATCCAGTGACGTCAGGGGACAGAAGCACAGATATAGATGCTTACAACACAAAAGACTTCTACTCATCCCATTCCCAGCCACCAGACAAGTTCTCGGCCAACTTCCACACAACTGTCCCTGTCCGCTTCCATCTGCAGCCAAATGTGTGATCTGGCCACCAGACTTACCACGTGCATTCCCTCAAAGTCATCCAGTTCAAACTCTCATCTTGGACATTAATAAACATTCATTTAAACGCATTTTGAATAGTTCTGAAACGCTGCTTTTTGAAGGAACGCAATTCAACAGCGCATTGAGCCTTTCTTAAATTCAGTATGGGTGCAAACAATATATAGTTTGACAGCAACCCCTGTGGCTTTGCTGGCCTGTTGTTCAAGAGTTTCCATGACAGGATCTCGAGACAATGAGGCTGAAGCCTGAGGAATTGTCGGGCTGGAGTTTCCAGTCTTGGCATGACAAATACACAGACATACACACCGAGTAGCCAATCCATCTGCTTTCTGCCTATACAGATTCCTCCAACAGAAGGACTGCTACCAACTGTCTGCATAGTTTTATACCCACCATTACTGCCTGACTGGAAAAAAATAGTCCTTACAGATGGCTCATCTGTGAGTTCACTTCCCGTAATGTGCCAGAATCTTCTGGCAAAGCCTCCTCACAGAATTATGGTGTTAAATCTGTGTATGATCCAGTGATTATCATGCTAAGAGCCAGCATAAGTTGCTTTAAATAGGTTCACATCTGGCAATATCATCACATCATCCATCAACACCCATATTCTGTAATGATAAAAAAGTAGGCGCCCATAGATTGAGGCTTTGCAGCTGATTCTGGATTTGCTGGTGGTGGTGGCACTGACTGTGATCTGACCTCTAACAAAGTATCTGATTGGCTGCACCAGTTGATCGTATTAAGCTGTTTACAGGCAGTGAGCATTATTAATAATATTTAGTATGCAAAAGTCATATACAGTGTCTACCGATGTGCCATGTATGCAGGTACTGAAAAACTAGCATGGGCATCAGTGAATGATCACAGGGGTAAAACAGAGCCCTGATATGCCATTCAATAGTCAGAAATCTATATGTGTGAGACAGAATACGAGAGAGAGAGAGAGAGAGAGGGAGAGAGAGAGAGAGAGAGAGAGAGCGG